>CABEEJ010002279.1:13301-69765 GCA_901482245.1 Timema douglasi | reverse complement strand
TAAATTATATTTTTTGACTTGTGTCCTTCTTACCACCAGACATAGCATTAATATTTGTTTATGTTCAGAGTTGGCGCAATTCGGGTCCTGTCTTGGGAAGGGGGGTATTGGCGCAATTCGGGTCCGGTCTGGGGGGGGCACTTTTAAGCTCTTGGCGCAATTCGGGTCCGAGCTAAGAGAATTGGCGCAATTCGGGCGAGCCCGTGGATACAATTCCATTCACCATCAGGGGCCGCCCCCGGCGTCAGGATTATCCTCTGGCTAGTAGACAATCTAGACGGTTATCCCAGTGGCGTCCGGCCGTGACTAAGGTAGTAATGGCGTGAAATGAGTGATTGTGCGTGAAAGCTGTACCGTGTGCCTTCGAGAAGGTAGTCCGCGTCCACCAGGCTTCATGACATAGTGATTAAAAAAACAATATTATACACTTATAACTAGTGGTGTTTAACTAAAAACTAGTGATGTTTAACTAAAACTAATAATGTTATTTTTTTTAGATTTTTTGTATTACATATTTTAAATATTTTTTTTTTGTTTTTTAATGTTTTTTTGTTTGTCACTATGCCAGTCTAGGTTTTTTGTATTTCCTGGTGTCTTCTGGGTCGTAGCGTCCTAGTGATTTTATGATTGTGTTCGTGGGCGTGTCGCTTTGTTCGTAGAACCTCTTGTTTCAGTCCCTGTATATTTGTTGTAATAGTCTGCTCTTTGTCATGATGTGCAGATCATCTGTTCTGGTGTAGCGGTTGGTCCCGGTTAATGTTCTGAGAATTTTTTTTTAGTAGTTTGCAGTTTATTTAGTAAGTGTTCTGATGCGTAGCTCAAGGCTACGCAGTTGTATACTATGATCGGCTGAATGACTGATCTGTAGATAATTAATTTGGTGTGTCCCGTTAACTGGTTACCTTTTAATAGTGGATAGAGTTGCACGAATCTGCCTATCGCTTTCGTGTTTGTTTGTTCTATGTGCTTTCTCCATGTTAAGCTCTTAACTATTGTTATGCCTAGATATTTTACGCATATCTGTATTGGTATTTCTGTAGAGGTTGTAGAGGTGCGGTGATCGCGTGGAACCTTAGGGGACTCCCGCGCTAATTGGGGGTGTTGGATACATTCTACCCTCCATGGTTACCTTGAATGTTCTCAGACTAAGAAAGTTGGTGATTGTGTGAATGAACCATGAGGGGAAGTTAAGAATGATTAGTTTGTGGAGTAGGCCGATATGCCACACTTTATCGAAATCCTTCTCTTATTTAGAAATATTGTGATTAGATACTGTTTCTCTTCGAAAGACAGAGTGGCGTCTTCTACTAGATTAACTATTGGGTGGGCGGTGGAGTGCTTATTATTGAAGCCAAATTGAAGTTCTGGGATAGTTTTTAATCTATCTGTGATTTTTTGTTTAGTCTTCTAAGTATTATTTTTTCAAATAATTTACTGAGTGTGGGGAGGAGACTGACTGGTCTTCTGTTTTGGGGAAACATGGGGTCTTTACCTGTTTGGGAATTGTTATAACCTTAGCCAGCTTCCAGTCGTCCGGGAAATGACATAGGTAGAGTAGTGTATTGAGTATTGTCAAGAGTACCCGCTCTGCCCTTAGTGGTAGGTGTTATACTATCTCGTTTATAATGTTATCGTGTCCTGGGAATTCTTTTCTGGGAAGTTCCTGTATAGTAGATGTAAGTTCTTCCAGTGTGATGTCATCTGCGTGTGTGTTATTTGGTTTAAATAAGTACTCCCTCACTGACATGGTGGCTTCCCTGGTGAAGTTAGTTTTCTGTGGTCTTTGGTTGGGTGTAAACTGTTTTTCTAGTGTGGTGGCTGTGGCCTCCGCTTTTGTCCGAGCTTTTGTAGGCCACACTATTTTACCCGTGTATGGCTGGTACTGACCTGATTCTTTTATCTCCCCTTAGTTGTTTTGTTATTTTCTATGTTTTGCTAGTTTTGGTGGCTGCCTCTGTGACATAAGTGTTCCATCTATTTAACCTGATGCTTTTAACTGTTCTACTAACCTGTGCTTTTAATTTATTGTAGGCTGTCCTGTGTTGGGGGGTTCTGAATGTCTGCCAGTCCCTCCTAGCTTCCCTTTTTTCAGCTATGAGGATATCTAATTGTGGGTTATTTTTCCAGAGGTCATATGTGATTGGTTCCCTCACTGTACTCTGTAGGCCTGTTGTACGGTCGACGTGAACAAGTAAAGCGTTGGTTCTGCTTCTTCCGTGTCTTGTATGTGGTGTACCTCCGGAAGTGTCTCTTCCATTTCTGTTTTGAAGGTGTCCCAATTACATGTGATTTGGTTGTTAGTGAGCCCTCTTATCAAAATATCTGCGATAATTCTTATCTCGCATAATATTGGGTTATGGTCTTAGTCTAATTCGTGTAATACTATGAGGTCTTCTGGTGTGATGCCTATATCTGTTAGAACTACATCTATTATATCTGGTTTGTATAGGTAATTTGAAGGGTAAAATGTCGGTACGTTTGGTGCGATCACTAGGTAGTCGTTGTTGTCCACGTGTTCGTTAACTGTGCGCCCGTTTGCTGTCGTCGTTCTACTGTTACAGTTTGTGTGTTTAGAGTTTAGGTCCCCTGCCAGTACAATGTTCCCTTTCTGTGTAAGTTCGTCCAAGTCTTATGTCTGTAGCATCGCCTGCGGTGGCTTGTATATAGAATAGAATACTCTCCCTGCGAGTGTTGACATTAACAGCTGTAGCTTCTATTGTTATTAAATCTTTTAAATGGTGTTGATAGTGTGGGAGGTTTCTTTTGATAAAGACAGCTGTCCCCCCTCCTGTTTTGTTCACTCTATCTGTCCTGTAGGCTTAGTAGCCGTAAAAGTAGACGTTTTTGTTGGATTTAAGTGTGTTTCATTTATAAGAACTATGTCTATTGCATAAGTGTTCAGTAGATATTCTAATTCTTATGCTTTCTGGAGTATTCCATTCACGTTCCACACAAAAACGCGCAGTATGTCCTTAGTCCGTGTTTTCCTTGTGTCCATCATTAGTCAGTAGAGAAATAGTTAGTCAGCCCTTCTATGAGAATCATTAATTTTTCTGTTGTGTCTTTTGTTTGCCTTAGCTGTGTAAGGTGTGGTTTAAAGTGTGTTATCAATTTAATTATGTTTAAGTCATTAAACAAATTAAATAACTCCTTGATGTCAGAGGCCGTGGAGGTTTGTTCGTGGGTGGCTTTCTGTGGGGGGCGTGTTGCTTGCCGCACAACCCGGCTGTATTGCCGGCTTGTGGACGCGACTTCAGATTGGCGCGTTTCGGCCACTGTCTTTGGTCGTTGGGGAAGAGAGGGGAAGTCTCTGCCGGTGGCTTTGGGGGTTGGGGGTATAATCAACCCCTTCCTACTAACCCCTCCTGTTTCTCAGCATTACCAAATCCTTGGGTCCTCATCCCCACACTTCCCCAAAACTAGAATCATTTTTCTTCACACTTGCACTTTCATCAAAGCCATGTTCGCTTAGTGCCTAATTTAATTTTATGTATTTTCTTTCCACTCGATCAGATCTTACTTACACACTACACCAAACTCACTTCGGGCCTAACTGCGCTTGTGTTTCCATCACAGTGTACGATGGCTCGAATTAGCAACTCCACACTAACACTGCCGCTCCCAATATACAAACCTTCACCCTCCAACTCCATTTTCCCTGCACAACCAATTTACACTTTTAGAAATAAAGGTTATGGTCTGTGACTACAGATTGGTACTTTAGGCATAAACAAGCCACCTACTCCCTCTGAAAGTCGCTTCTGACATTCAGAGCGAGTAGTTCAAGGCAAACAAGGGAGCGTGCGAGCGTGGGGTGGGGGTATCCGTCTCTTTTGTTAGAGGGCTGCCTACTTTGCAGTGTGGAGTGTGAGTTTCTCGTCTAAGAGTTTTCTGTACACGGAGCATTTGCTGTAGTTGGCGGAGTGATCCCCTCTACAGTTCACACATCGTGCCGGGGTGGTGGTGTCCTTCTTTGTGCAGTCCTTGGTGTCGTGCGCTGACAGGCATTTGACACAATGGGGGTTGTTTTGACAGTTGTTGTGGGTATGTCCGAATATCTGACACTTGTGGCATTGATCAATTTTGTTTACGGGGGGGATGTATGGTTCGACTCTCACTCTTGTGTTGTTGATGAACTTAGTCTTGCATATGTCTGTGACCTGGTTGTTCTTTGCTAGTGTCACCTGGAATGTTGGGAGAAGTGTGACCGTCTTAGTAGTGCCTGTCGCCGGTGTTTTGTAGAGAATTATCTGATATGTGTCACGGGGTAGCCTAGCTCCACAAGTTCCTGCTGTAGATCCTCCATGAGCATGTTGGGTGGAAGCCCCTTAACGACCACGTGGACCAGCTTGTCTTTTGAGAGTGAGTAGGTGTTGTATTCCTGCTTTAAGTCCTTCAGCAAATGCTCCATCAAGTCAAAGTTCGGTTTTGTAGTGGTGTGTATTTTGAGACCGTTCTTTAGGAAGTACACGTTGGTATTGTTTCCCAGTTCCTTAGCGTATTTGGTGATTTTCATGTAGTGTTGTGAACCTCTTGTTACAATCGGTGGCAGTCTTATTTTGGGTGTCTCGGCTGGTGTGTTGTCAGTCATGGTCACGTCGTTTTTATTTTCAGCTCTTTTCAGTGTGTCAAATTGGTTTGAGGTCTTGATTGTTTTTTTGAAATTTGTTTTTGGTCCGCTTTGCATTTCCTTTTTCTGTTTAGTTTACTGGCCAGTGTGAAAGTCCCTTGTCCGTCCATGTCAGATTCCATCTCTGAGTAGTCGCTAGTCGAGAGTTCTGATATCCTTTGTGTTTTGGAGTTAAGTGTGGCAGTGGCGGTGGCAATTTCGAACGGCCCTGAAAAGGGCAGGCTAGTGGCCAGTGTGGAGGGGCTAATGTGCCCCCCTCTGTGCAGTGGCGGGGGGGAATGGTCAGTTGTCAGGAGGACATGACTCCGGCTGCGAGGTATTGCTTCGCAGCCGGTTCCGCTTTACGCCTTGCTGTGGTTTGTTGACACCGTTAGGTTACCACCACAGTAAGAAGCACCGGTACGTCTGTCCCGAGTTTAGTATGTGTAATATGCGGGGTTCCCCGGAGGGTGTTTTTGTCTAGACAATTTGCTCAAGTGGGGCACGTCCTTCCTCCTCGAAGTATTGGCACCCACTATTGCTATACTCACTAGCCGTTCGGCTGTTGCCCGACTCAGAACATCTACCTTGACAGTTACGCCAAGCCAGGTTGTCTGAGAAAGGGCTGATTCATTGTTTGAGTACCGAGTCACTGTCGTGACTCTTAACCTCGAAAATGAAATTTGATACCTATGAAATGAAACAGATGAAATGAGACTGTAAGAGAACTACAAGTATTAGTAAATTTACCAGGCTGCAAAAGAATTACAGGTGTATTAGTAAATGTCCCTGTGAGGTGGAATTTATGATTGTGAGTGATTGTGTTCGTTCGCGGGAATTGGGGAGAATATTTTTTTTTCTTGGGATGTGGGGGTTGTGCTTAAGGTATGATGGTGAGTTGTGAGTGATTTAGTGATTTGTTTTCCGGGAAGTATCGAAAGGTTGATTTGACTTTTAGGGATAGGTTTGACGCGGATGGTTACATTTACATTCCCCATCTGGGGCCGGCAGTGGCGCAAGGATTATCCTCTGACTAGTAGAGAACCTAGTCGGTTGTCCCAGTGGAGTCCGGTGGTGGCAAAGGTATTAGAGATTTTGCTGTTGGTAGGATTTTTTTTCTTGGTATTTGGAGTGAGGTGGATACATTTCCATTCACCATCTGTTGCCGCCCCCGGCGCCAGGATTATCCTCTGGCTAGTATAAAACCTAGACGGTTATCCCGGTGGCGTCCGGCCGTGACTAAGATAGTAATCGAATGAAATGAATGAATTATTCTAGATGATTCTGTCTTGGGGTGAAGGAGTAACGGCTTCACTACCTGACTGGCTTAGTTTCTTATATCTACTGTAGGGGTTAGTAATAATTATTACTTATTTATTTTTACAAACTCGTAATTTACATCCAACGTTCTTTTTTTTTGTATATATATATATATTTTTTCTAACTAGGAATGTCCATATAGCATTTTCTTAAATTGTTTTATATATTCTTTGATTTTTTTTTTTTTGCTATACTCACTAGCTGCTCCAGCCCCTTATATAAGACCTACCCTTTGCTCATTGGACACCTAGTCTTTAGTGTTAAAACCAACCAATAGGAGAACTCCTTGCAACCTGATTTTGTGAAGGCTAACTTCTTGTTGGGTAAAAGGAGCCAACTCATCACCAGATGTTTAAATAGAATGAAATAAGTTTTTAAACAAAGAAAGATTTAAAACTCATTTTATTTGAATTTACTTCTGAAAATGCCTTATGGGCTTTAAACATATTAAAATAAATTATAATTGATTAAAATAATAATAAAAACCAAGATATTAATTGAATTTAAAATTTTGTACTGAAATTAAATTGTTCAATTTTGCCTGGATATCCATGGATGCGGTATTAAAAGGAAAAATTACATACAGTTCTTGAGCTCAAAATATAAATGTATACTTCATCCAATTTTTAGATAAGTAAGAGAGGCCCAAAACAGTATCATTACAACCACACTGATAAGTAGTTTTATCATTAAACTTTCAATATTGCAAAGACTTTCCATTTCACGAGCATTCTTTTATATAGAGAGAATGTATAACACTGATTTTGATATTTGAACAATTTCTCAATATTTTTGTCAAATTTAAATTTCTGCCTACCTTCAAGTTCTTGTACCTATTTTGTACAAATCTTTTACCCCCTACACCATCGTATCTTGAGGTTTCATTTTGAAATAGAAACCTTTCGTATATTTATATTAATTTGTAGACCATAAATGTCCTTTAACCTACTTGCTATATGGAAGTTAACATTTTTAGAATCTTCTAATTATTTTAAGGTGTCACTTTACATACATTCTGAATTTCAGTTTTCTATCGCACTGAGATGTTGTTTTCATTAATTTTGGATATTTTTGACCACATAACTCCCCTTTACACAACAATAATATGTCCAGATACCACTTAAAAATTTCAAATTTTAACACTAGCCTTGCTATATTAATGTAAGCATAATTTCATATTTCCAGGCTCATGGGTTTGGAAAATACGGTTACCATTACTAGTGAACCAGTGCGTCCCAAACCTATCTTTACATTTCTAACAACTTATGGGAAGATATTTGAAAAGAACTAGTCAGCTCTCATCAACTTCTAGAAAGAATCCTTATATTTACATTTAATGGTTGTATGCCCATTAGTTCAATAAATACACCGATGAATTTTTTTAAACTCCAAACCCCTTTCCTCCCAATAGATGTCAAATTACAAATTATAATAATTTCTAGTTTTATAGAGCTGTATTTCTACCTCGTTGCCAAATTTAGATTTTCTCTGACACTTAGTAGTTATTTTTATGTTTAACCCTCATTCCTTTTCCCCGTGCATTTTAAAGCCCCATCTACAAATTTAAGGTTTTCATAATCTATGATTATTTGGAGTGGTCCTATACCTTCCTGCCTAATTTACATTTTCTACTTCATTTAAAAATGTGGTAATAATTATAGCCCCCTTCTGCATTTTGAAATTTCCTGTTTTTAGGTTTTTAAAAATATATTTTGGATAGTATTTTGGATAGTAGCTAATTTCCTGCCCAATTTCAGTTTTCCAGCTCATCTGAAAATAGGTTTTCATTTCCAGACTGATCTTATTTCCGTTTTATATAGTTAAATGGAGACTATTAGCAATTTTACCAATAACAGATTGACCCATTACTAGCACGATTAGCAGCACCCGAACTAAGTGTTAGGAGAATGTTCTACATCCAGCTGCCCACTTTCTGAAAGTTCCTCGTTGCACAATCCTTAGCTAGATATGGTAATCATAAATCAAATATGGTAACTGATAAATTAAATTAAATATTTAAGACAAAATATGACCTTGACCACGAAATGTGTCCTCAAACAAGCACAAGCTATTAACAACCAAACAATTACTTAAGCAGGATCATAAAACAAGATTATCGAAATAAAAGAAACTGTTACAGAAATATATTGGATATAAGAGCATTACAGTTGACCACAGACCACTAAGACATATTATCCTCTTTGAAAAATATTGAATAATATGTGTCATGATTTTCCAAATAGCATAATGGTTCACTTATATATGATGCCAGAATTAGATTATATTAATTGTTAGGTCACTGTAAATGGATGCTAATTTATCCTTTTATTTCTAACTTTGTTATCACAATGCTATTAGATCATATATTTGATAATCTTTAGTTTATTCATTAATTTTTTGATTTTTCTCGTTTACGTTGACCAAATTCCAATTTCCTACCATATCGACAATTTATTTATTAGTATTTTCAGTCCCCTTTTTAAAAAAAAATCCGAACTTTCTAACTTTGATAATTATTGAGGAATGATCCTTTTACAAACTTGGCAAATTTAAATTTCCTTACATGCCCAAAAGAAGATTTTATAATAATTTTGGACAAATTTTAAGCTATCACCCCACATCCCCGTACCCTTTTTCAGGAACATTTCTAAATAGTATACATTGAGGTTGGTTCATGGATGGATATCTGAAGCCAACATGGTTCGTTGGGGACCCAATGCCCTTACAAATTGACAACATATTGCGCGCGTCAAACAACCAAAATAATGATGACAATGACTCTAAATTTGATTAATACATTTCAACTTCTGACGAATCAGATGCTGAATAACTTGTACAAAAATTGTATTGTCAAATATAGTTTTTTCATAACAAATAATTTGTTTTTAAGTTTTAAGCCTTTTGTAAAATATAAATTATCTATTCTATCTTATTTTATGAAAGTGATACAATTTTGAAGGTAAGTTTATATTATTTAAATATTATATTATATATTTTATATTAATAATTATTTTTATATTATTTACTCTAAAAAATATTCACAATGGTAGAGTTGTCTTTGTCTATCGCACACACACACTTGCTACTCTGCACCTTCTCTATTGCATGGAGTAGTGCGTGCAGTGATTCTCTGTCACGCCCCACTCTCTTACTCAAACATTCATATTTAAAACCTAGACAACCGTGAGTCTGGACAACATTTGCTTAAGCAACCTAATACCATCGTATTGACAAATGAATTAACTCTTTATATGTATATTTTAATAAAATAACAGATGAGGGTAAATTAATAATACAAATTCCCTTGTTTATACCTGACAACTTGGTAGTGGGGTCAAGCAAAAGATAGGCAACCTAATGTTTTGTTTTTCTGGTACGATATTCATTGAAATAACAAACGAGGGATTGATCTTAAAAAATTAACCAAACTGTTTTTAACTAACGGTAGTCTGGCCAGGATATAATTAGGAAACCTAGGCGTGATTTATCAGTTTATATGGTATCTTTTATAAAATATACCTTTCATTCAAAAAACATATGATAGTAGGTCGATCTTAGTCCGGATCTTGTACGTTAATATGTATAACAATTTTATAATTAATTTAGAGAAGTAGAGTGACTTGTTAAAACATGAACATAACCTAAAACAGACATTGGTCTGTAGAGAAATGCACTTAAACTAATGAGACCAGTAGAGTAGGACGCCCTTACAAGAAGTTCCACCCAATGAGAGTACGTCATAAAATAAACTGGAAACCTTGACAGATTTATTGAGTTGACATGGAACTGAGTTATTAAACCTCTTCCATATTTTAACGCACCACTTCTCATAATTATATATGAGAATAAATACACCTACTACCTATCTCAAGTTTTAAGGAACCCATTTTGATAGTGTACCAAGGACATTCTTAGATAAATGTACTTGAATCACTCCTTTCTTAGTCAACTTTATAAGCCCACGTTTATGGTTAAATGGTCTAATGCGTCACGCTCACAATAGGCTAGACGGCTTATGACGAGAATATTGGGGTTCAAAAGCCAGCTGATTGTATTACAAGAGTGTTTTCATAAATGGATTTACACTTACACTCCATTCAAATGAAGGTACACTTCACTTAAATAAAACTTACTATCCTTAAAACATAAGGGTAATTAGTATACATGTGTTTAATACATTTAGGTAGCGGGATGCAATATAAAAAAAATGTATATGATTTTAGCATCTGACATGTCCTTTTTCTATTTTAATCACAGCGGTAGTCAAGAGAGCTAAATATTAGGCTTATCTAGCTAGAGTTGGCTGTGAAGAGAGATTTAGTGTTCAAATTCTGGCTTGGTTTAATGTCGGTTTTTATTCTTAAATATACTCCACACACTCTACACAGACGCGGCTACCTTTCCCTAAATTTATTAATTCCTCATCCTTAATCCTCTATGATATATCAACATGAGTGTAGCATAGATAGGATAGTAAAACGTGGTAGGAAAAGAAATATACACACAAATATTTATGGAGAAAATGACAGTACAACCAAAATATGCTCAAGTGTTTCTTAATAATACACGTCCTTTATTTTTGATAGTTTTACACACGAGTTATATCGAACGAGACAATACGACGTCACAAGGTTAGTCGATTCAAACTAAAAACACTCATCGATATAAGCGTTCATTATTTCGAACATATATTTTGAGAGACTATCCAAAATCCACAAGAAAAGCCATATCCGTCTACTAGGAAAGCTACTCTATATATGTTTGTATCTTATAAACATCTTTTCCTTAAAATTAAGAGAAGAATCAGGTCGGAGGACGTCTGGAAAATTCCCTCCGAAAATCAACAAGTTTGGACCAATCTATACAGGACGCTTGGCGCAGTACCACTAAGCAAATGGGAAGTTGTTTGGATGAACATTAATAGGACGTATGGACTAAGAAAAAACAAAGTTTTTACTTTAACTTTACCTAACATATTCTAGCGTATCCCAACCTAGCCATAAAGCGAATTCCTTAAATTTTTGAGGATCCAACATATCATATCTTTCTCTTTTAGCACAAAGTTTTACTACCTTTTAGAATTATACGTCTACAAACTATTTACGCTAAATTATTATGAATGAGAATTGTTTAATGTAGTGAAAGTGTACCCGCATTTGAGGGAAGTGAATGGGGAACTATTTAGGAAAAAACACCTTCACTATACTTGACTGGGTTCAGACTACAGTCATTGGAAGTCTAACCTATTACTAGAGTAACGCCCTAGACCATATGTCCACCGAAGAGGACTAAGCGATCATAAACCAACCTAGCCAACAGGCAATTATCTGTCATTTTTACAGACCTAGCCTAGTATAACATAAGATAATCTATTCACCAGATGATCCCATTTTAGTTTAGCAAACCTAATATAAACTTAACCTAATATATCCTAGCTTACCAGGTGATTGAACAAACACTGCCCACATAAGCTTGAGCTAGAAGTAAACACACAAAGTATGGTCAGCAGGTATTTTCACGACCATGTCAAACGTCCTATGCACTGGTATTTACGACCTTTTATGATACAAAATGATCAATAAATTTTAATCGATAAATTATCCTCAACATCCGCTATCACACTGAGGGGAGTAAAAAAATAGTATTCAATTTAAACAAATTTAAAGTGATCTTGAAATCTGTTCTACGCCTCCACACAAAAACAAATTATTTCAATCACAAAATATCCATCCCGTTAATATTCAACTTTTGTATGAAACATTTATACAAAAAAATGCAGGTGCAAAGTGTTTTTCCCTTCTGTTATATACATTTATTAACATAAAATGTTGACCAATGCATTTGTTTAAAATATATACAGCTTTCCTTTACAACATATTTTGCCACAAATTGGTTAATCGCTCGTCACAAGTGATTTACAGGAGTACACTTCGTTGACCCTGAAAGTTATAGACTTACACATGACACGTTATTACAATCCAACCATTCATTTTTTTGAGGTATTTTAAGTGCATTTTCCGAACCTGCTGATTATATCAGCACACGATTTAAATATACTAACTTAAATCTAAAACAGACACAACACCCTGCGATTAATTCCTTTCTGTGAAAGTTGAAGCCAATCCAACGATAATTTATTTGTCATGCCAGGACCTTTATCTCAATAGACACACACGCTATTGACTAAGCTATAATGTTAGACGCTATTTCCTATAAGCTACTCCTTAATTTATCCCTTCAACGTCCGCTCGCCACCTTTCAGGGTGAATGAAATATCTCTACATTATTATTCAAATATTTAATCGGTCTTTGCTCAATCTTGAATTAAAATACATACATACATACATACATACATACATACATACATACATACACATATACATACATACATACATACATACATACATAAATATATGCATACATACATACATACATACATACATACATACATACATACATACATACATACATACATACATACATACATACATACACATATACATACTGTGATATTATTTGCCACCCTACCTTGTATTTCCCTATTTTTTTCTACTTTTGTGAACTATTTCTAGTTTATTTTCCCATTTAATTTGCGTAAAATCTTCGAAGCTCGCCAGCTGGTTCCCAGCCTGACTAATGACAATGTTTACATATATTTAAATAAATAAAAGGACGGAAGGAACAACGTAAAACATTGTTTTAAATAATTTAAATAAGGATATTTGATTTAAGGAAGAACACTTACCTTTTATTAAGCATATTAATTATCCTTTTAAGAAGTGTGATCGACTCTGTGTTTATGTTGAAGGTCGGCCATGTTTGTTTTAACGCATGGGCAGTGCTATCAAACGAGTGAGTAGTGAACCTCGTGATTTGGAAGGAAAGAAGGAAGGAAGAAAAAACGAGCGCGATTTTTAATTTTTGACAGAAGGAAATATACATTTAATTCATTATAAAAACATTATTCATATTCAATTGGCTATATTTAAATACTTATATTGAACCTACATTTCATTTTTATTCTCTCCCTAGTCTATAGCCAACAATTAATTTTCGTTTTATTTATATATAGTTTGTTTTCTCTTTGGACTTGGAATAGAACATTTTTAAATTTGAATAAAGATTGGAAAGGTTTTAAAAAGAGTAGTGAGGAGACTTCTTCCGGGGTTGGTGGTCCAACATGGAGCCAAAGGGATGTGGGCTCCCAATTCCAGTTATTTAATAGTGGTTCAACGGTGGAAGATTAAAGTGAAAGGAGTAAAAAAAGGAAGCTAAGAGTGTGTGTGAGAGCTATAATATTTATGCTCAAGTAAATTGTGGAAGACTTCGAAGTGAAACACATTTATGAAGATGGTATTTCAGTATGGACTAATTATACATGGGTGAGGTCAAACCAACTCTTCAACTTTTGATTATTGTAATCATTTATTTTCTCTTTCATAAATAAGTCAGAACTTATTTACTTCCAGCAGGACAAACTAATACAACAAAATAATTAACATTATATGTTATGTCTAATTATTGATTTTACTGATTGTATATATATTTTTTTCTCTTCCTTTGGTTTCAACAATACTGTGCTATACCTTGTAAATTTAGAATTATAATTAACCGGAATTCCATAGGTAGGATTTGGATGTGGGCAAAAGGGAAACAACAATAAATTCACAAAAGTGCCAACAATGGTTATTTCATACATTCATTTTTATTTGTAGCCTAAATTATATTTTTCTTCAACAATCAATTATTTTTTTTATCTATATTGGTCATGGTTTTTTAAGCTTTAAGTTCACCCAGAGGTCCCGAGGTTGAGAGTCGTCGTGCCACTGAGTGGATAGCCGAGGTAAAGTTTTTTTTTTATGACTATTATTTTTCCCCTAGATGCTAGGGGTGGCGTCCAACTAAAACACAAGTATATAGGTAAAGAGAATACTCAGATATCTCTTACACTGTTTGAATGAACCGAGGTTTAAAAGATTGATATTTTCCCCGTCAAAAAATATATTATATATTATATATATATTTTTTTATTATTATCACTGTAAAATAAAATATATTTTATTACAATACATACATACATACATACATATATACATACATACATACTTATATACATACATACATATATACATACATATATACATACATACACACACACATACATACATACATACATACATACATACTTAGAAAGGGCATGCATAAATCCAATAGGACGGTATCCAGCTATCGAGAATCATAGCCAACACATTGGGTCCACGAACTAAAAAGATAAGTGTTCTTCTGGAAGTACTCCACTCAATCCTGCTCTATGAAGCGGAAATATGTGCAGACATCCTGAAGCAAAAGACCTATCGGCATAATATAGCGGCAGTACAACGGCGAGGGGCACTCAGGGTGACCTGTGCCTACCGCACGGTCTCCGAAGCAGCCGTACTGGTTATAGCGGGGGTGCCACCTATCGACCTACTAGCATCGGAGAGTGTAAAACTCTATGATATCAAATCTAGAGGCGACAAAACGACCAAGGCCAGAGCAGGAGTGAAGGCGGAAACGCAGAAAGAATGGGAAAATAGATGGAAGGCCTGCGACAAGGGCAGATGGACAGCTCACCTGAACCCGAACATCAAAGTTTGGATCACTCGAAACCACGGCGAAACAGACTTTTTCCTAACCCAACTGCTGACGGGACATAGCTCGTTTAACGCATATATTCATAAAATTGTGCTTACACAACACTCCGAGGTGCAAGTACTGCCCGGACAAAATCGACGACGCCGAGCACACGTTTTTTGAGTGTGAGCGCTGGAAGAACTGCAGAGCCAAAACCGAAACAAACATTGGCAAAACTCTCGATCCTACGAGCCTAGTGATCCAAATGCTACAGCGAGAAGAAAATTGGAAGGAAATCGCTGCCTACGCACAGCGCTTCCTTAAAGAAAAGAACTCAGAGAGGAACCAGTGAAACAGGAGTGGACGTCGTACGACGCAACACGGACTGGGTTGAAGTAATGCTAACGTGGTTCCCTGCAATTATGTGCGGGGAAAGAGGAGAGGAGGTTTTTTAGTGGGTGAAAGTCCCACACTACCGACCATCACACTTTCAAATGAGCGGTGTCTTTGAAAGATTGTTCCTCCTCCAATAAAAAACAAACAAAAAAACATACACACATACATACGTACATACATATATACACATCATACATACATACATACATACATACATACATACATACATACATACATACATACATACATACATACATACATACATACACACATACTCACTTAATTCTCTTACGAGGTAGGGAAGAAACTGTTCATATAGCTCAAAAAACAACTCCGTACTTAATCCATCCTCATTAACTTTCTCAACACTTCCTTAGCCTTGCATACTTCCTTCGCTTCAACAACATACATACCGAGTCATACATGCTATTTTGTTCTTAAAATTCCTAATGTTTCTCTTTTTCCCACATTCGTATAAAACACTTAGGCACGTCTTACACCTTCCTTTAAGATCTACACAATTTACCTTCATATATTTGCTTCATCACTCGATCCAAAATCATCTACTCAACATAGAATTAAAATGCCTATATAATTTCATTTACTATAGGCCTACCATATTTCAATTCGATACGTTCTTAAAGTTAATACAAAAATATAATGAAAGGTTTTTAATATGTATCTTATAAAAACTATGACTTTGAAGGAAAAAATCTATTACGAGGGGATATGAGAACAAAGGTGTCACTCTCGTTTGGTCTGGTTTTCCACTGGTGACGTTCGATTCTCCCCTTGGTGTACCAAAATTGTATTTTTAATAGTAGTGAACCAATTTAATTTTAATTATTTAAAATAATGGCATCTATCAATCATATAT
Source organism: Timema douglasi (assembly GCA_901482245.1). Lineage (NCBI taxonomy): Eukaryota > Metazoa > Arthropoda > Insecta > Phasmatodea > Timematidae > Timema > Timema douglasi. Next base: position 53,950 of record CABEEJ010002279.1, on the reverse strand, counting down.
GTTCAGTGTAAATACTCGTATGCGAATATTAAACATTGAAAGCTGGATTCAAAGCACTTAACTTAACGGATTTTAAAATCTAGAGTACCTATCTGTTTCGATTAGAGTTCAAATCTAAAATGAGTTTTTCTAATGCCTATACTAGTTCAAATAAAAAAATGTTATGTTATTTTGTTAATATATATGCGGGTATGGGAGTGATTGTAGAACAACTTTACTTTATCTATCAATTAAATTCTAGAGCACCGTAGAAATAGTAAATAAAATGTTTCAGCCACTTAATGCCTTTTACTTCACTTATATTTCATAATACAATCTAGATTTTCGGGTTTTGTCCTATCTTAGTAGGACATTATGGATTGCTTAGATTATTTTAATAAGGGAAACTTAAAAGAATCAAACACTTTCACTACTGTTGAAGTACATTTTTTCCTTCCATCACTGTTTTCAGCCTGTGGTCTGGGTCAGTTTTTTATTCAAGGCATATATTTTCCATTAATGACTTGTTAGGGTTGTCTTAGATTTTAAAAGTAAATTTTAGAGGAAATTTACTTGTTTCCAGGTCTAAATCTTTAAAATGACTTCTTTAGCTATTATGTTATTAATTTTACAAATAATGATACAACTAAAATGATAAATATATGTTTAAAACACATGGTATCACTTATTCACTAATTGTTTCAGAATCTGGCAAGCAGTCTTCAGACGGCAAAATGGTCTCCCAAGGAGTCTACTATATGATCCCTAAACTTGTGGAAGATCATTTATCGACAATAGCACTGCTCTTAACCTTACCATCGAAACTAAAATGATCTTATTTCTGCCGAAACAAGAAAACAGTTAAAACCTATGTTTATTTTTATCTTATTGATTAATTATTTATTTATTTAAACATAATGTGTGGATATTTCTAAAACATGTATATTATACTGGTAATATGTGTAACACGCCATTTTACTCAATATCGGCTCAAAGTATTTTCTTGAACAAATAATTGTAAACTTTATAAATAATATTATTTTTATATGTACTAGCACAGCGTCTTACTACCCATTCATGCTATATGCTTAATGCTTTATCTTGTTGTTTTTTATCTAGTGTAGTGGGCTTGATTTTAAAACTAGCCAACTATATTGATATTTCAAGAATTCATGGTTATTTTTCATGGAGTTAAATTTGGATTACTTATAACCTAAAGTTCTTATTTTAATTCAAACATACTAAACTAAATAAATTATATATTTTAAAATACCTACGAATTTGATAATACATTGATTGCATTAATAAATAGTTATGGGACAGAAGATTTTACCATTTCATAAAATGCATCTATCTATTGTTTATACCTACGCCTAGCATGGACTATACAGATTGCCAGTAAAATATTAAAGTAGTAAAATATTAATTTTAAATAAAATTAATTAGATCTATTTAAAGTATTTAAATTATATTTTTTATGGTTGATATTGATTTTGTTTAGTAATAACATAGTTAAATACTCACAGTTGAACCAAATATTTTAATTCTAAATGTTATTATACGTGAGTTTATTTAAAATAAAACATGGCAAATGTCCAGTGATAAAACTAATGCGAATCAACGTGGCCTACCTTTTGTCAACCTAGGATATTTTTAGACAAATGTCCCAAGGAAACGGAGAGGGTAATGTTACAGTAAATGTTGAATACAATTTTGATCTTTTACTTGTTTGTGTATCTAAAGTATTTGTGTAAAATTTTATCCTTACAAAATGTTCATAATCACTGTATTGAATTGTTTTTGGTTTATTCTAAGGAAAAAAATTCAAGAATTCCAATAAACATACATGTTTGTTCACAAATATGAAAAATGATACCAGATATTTTGAACATGTTATATTAAAAATGTGTCAAGAGCACCTGAGAAGAATGAGTGGAAATGTTAGCAGACAGATATTAAGTTAATTTTCGATTTCAGATAAAAAATGGTATTACAAATAAAACTAAGCATGTAATGTATTTTGTTTTTGGTTTATATTTGTATTTGTTGGACCTCAAAATAAATGGATAGCATTGACAAAATAATGAATGGAATCTATATGAATGACATGAATGTTTTTAATTCTTTCTCTAGAATTTTCATTTATTTACATCGAGTCAGATATTTATATGCTTTAATAAAATAAAACATTATTTCAAAAGAGCGTGAAAAAAATTATTAAATGTGTAGATAAGATATTCTCAAAGAAGGTGCCAAGAAACCCTTCGGTATAGTGAAAGATTTTTAAGGATGCTAGAAAAATAAGGGCACATTTATAGTTTTGTCCACTACAATTGCGCCAAAAAGTTATTTTCCCTAAAAAAAAAAAAATTAATGTTTTAAAGACAATTTTTAATCAAAAGTTACTTGAATTGTTATTTTTTTAAATATGTATTTATATTTAATTATATACATGATAGTTATAAATTAAGAGTAACTTCAATTTTTTTGAAATTTTAATTTAAATGAATAGTGAAAGTGGGAATGCTATAGTTTAAATACTAGCATATGTTTTAATGCACTTATTTTAAACAGTAGGGGCTGTGATTTAATTTCATACACGCATATAATATTATTAGCTGAACTATACATGTAATTTATATATGTGTGTGCTCTATTTTCTTTATAAAAAATTACTATTATATACTCTAAACAGCATCATTTTCCTAAATGGTACTAAATAAATAAAAATAAATATTTTAAAATAGTAATTATATTATTTTGAGTGTGAGAGACACATTATTTTAAGTAAAATTTTGCCCAAATAGTAATATATGTTTATTAAATTTAGTATTAACTTACATTACAAGGGCTTAATCAATTCTACAGGGTAAATTTTAAGTGACATATTAAATATGGATGAACAAAAATGCCTAAATTAAATAATAAGCTTGACACAATGTAGAATAATTTCAAAACAATTCTATTCGTGTTGAAACTCAAGTGTGAATGTTGTAATAATTGTATGTATGAAATTAAATTTTAAATATGATATAAAGTGTTGATATATTACAATAAAATTACTTTTAGTCACTAAAAATGTAAAGCATTATTAATTTATTTTATTTGACTTCTCTAAAATGATAATATTTCCACGCATCGTTGTTAGAAAAGGACCTGTTAGAGAAGAATGGGAGACATTACCTATTAAAATAAATCTTTAAAAGTAATTTTAAATTGTTTTTTTTAATGACAAGATTTGTTTCTCCTTTAAATATAACATACAATAATAATGGTGATATAATAAACATTTACCATCTTAAAGCGTTACCAAGAGCCGACTTTATAATAATTATTTTAGTGAAAAATCTAAGCCTATAAAAATACACTAGGTAAAAGTATTAACTCACGATTACTTCCATTCTAGCTTTGTGATACTCATTTGTCGAGAAACATAGTGTTAGCTTATTATTAACGATGTAAACTAGTTTTACTTATATTAATAAGTTACACAAATATGTTTTCTATATTGTCAAAATATTATTTCTCCTTAGGTTATATACTTTCAAATATGTTACATTCAATCTATAGGATTTGGCAATATATGTACAGTATCTTTAATCACGGGTTTAAATTAAACATATCAATAAACAAATAGGCTAGATATTTATAATTAATAATTTCAGATTTTAATAAAAAATTACGAATATCAAATGCTTCTAGAAACTATCTGGACCTAATATTTTAAAATAGCAAGGTTCTGGATCTGAATATATTAAATGNTACTGGTATGTGAGAAGGGGCCTTACGGGGATAGCATAGCGGGGAGTGGATATAATATTAATATTTTTTAAATATATGAAGGAGAATACGTAAACACATGTCTTGAGAAGAGGAGAGGATATACAGCACACACCTAAATAAAAATAATTACAGGAAATAACACATGATTATTTATCAGCAGGAAACGTGATAAGATTACAACTTGTATTTTAAAGTTAATCTAATATTATTTCCTGTACAGATCGTATATAAGAGACATACCACATTACATTTTATTTCATTATGTCACAAGACAGCTCTGAATTATTTTCTCAACTAGCTCAACAAGATATCTAAACGCCATTACCAAGTATCATCGAAGAACATCAAAACCTTGTGGTGAGTACAATCGACATTAACGAAGACGATTATTTAGATTACATTATATAATCTCCTATCTCTACATCCATCACTAGTACAACAACCACTACACTAACAACTACCACACCAATTGCTACTGAACCATTCAGAATCAAAATCATACCGAAAAAACAAACAACAATTAACGATTGTTTACCATTCAATCATGTCAGTCCCGTGGAAATGGGAAGCTCAGGCGGACACAAAAGAAGACTGGATTTTGGTGACGTCAACGAGAGGGACAAAATTCAAAGTACCTCCTTGTCGATACGTCATCAAACTCCAAAACAACAAAAGCTTGAAAACGAGCGTACCGAACATAGAAGAGATGACCAACTACCTAAAACAGACACACAAACCGATCAACCAATTATAGCCACTCAACGTCACGACGAGTCACGCGCAACTTCTTCAAGACAAGTTATCACTCTGGGTTCTGTACATTCAGCTTACAAATTTGTCAAACAGGGAACTTCGGGAAAAACTAATAGAGAGGTTAACATTTCTAGAACCTTACAAACCGACAGAGACTTACATTCAGATGGAGAACTCAAAATCACTACCAAAACTATACGACACACCAAACCTGGACATAGTAAAAACAGTAATACTAGGACGACAGATAGAGTTGAACCACTTGACCAAACAGATAACAGAACAACTACCATGGAAACTAAAACTGACAACACTACTGACATCAATCAACAACCCAGCCACGCCAAGTCTGAAAATTTACATTGAGCACTTGTTGAATAAAGGTCGAAATTGCTCTTTCAAGTAGGAGCTCTCCCCCCTAAAAATAATGTTTCCACCGTATTTATTTATTTTACTCCCGTATTATATATTTGAATATGATACGATTTAAAAAATATCCTATTAACTTTTAAATCTAAAGTCATTTAATCAATATTTTTAAAAAACAAGGTGAAGATAGTTATAAATATATTTTAGTGGTACGAATATTATAAAAACACTATGAAGCAAGCAAAATTTTCAGAAAATTTCCTAGGACAAGTCCAATAGCTTAAATACATTCAATTATCAAACTTTTACCTGTGGAGGGGCCTCAGAATTATTTAGGTTGCGGGAGTGGGGACAGATACCTCAAAATCCCTTTTTAGTTAGCTACCCTACCGTAACATACATATGGTTCTGCCACCATTTACCCAGCATGGATGATTTTACATATTATTTCTTCTTTCTATAATAAAGATAGATGTTGAAAAATGTGTGCTTGTAGGAAAGGCTATGTCACCCCTGATTCATAGTAAAGTTAATGTAACCTTATCAAATATAGCTATTCTCAATTTGAGCAAATGTAATAAAGACATTAGCTCTTATAATATCCAACTGAAAGCTATATGGAGATTGATAGATGGACCTTTCTCCCACTTATCTTATCTTATCCTTTTATTCTTCTTTCTTTGGTGACTCATTTTGGCGTTCTTGAAATACCAAGTAGTTTGTGGTTTTGTTGTCTCTTAAGATAAAATACCCACCAACTTAATCAGATTACTCTATATCCTATTATTTTTATTATTATTATTATCACCACGTCTTACTACCTGTTCGGGTTATACAATATTATATTATTATACCACAGATTTTCTTTGTAAATAAATCGTCGTTCACCCAGATTTGCTGCCTAGCTAAGTAACACAATCACTAATGATTTTTTTAAATGTAACTAAACATTAAAATATGTAATCGAGTTTTCTTGTTTTGTCCTAATCGTAATTAAGGCTATATTAACATTTTATTGTCAACATTCGGGGAAAATTTCAACCCTCGTAAACCCTCCTGCCAACCATAAAATCAGATTTCAATAAATGAATATAAATATAAACCTCCAGCTATATCGTGTAACTTATTTTACCAACCCGTATCATTTCAGGTAGCTTAAACGGATGAATTATAATAAAACTAGATACATTTTAATTTTTCCTTTATTTATTTCGTTGATAACTTAGTTATTAAAATTAGAATTGGCAAAATTAGTATATAAACTTAGCTCTGCAATTTATTTATTTCAACTATAGAATTTGTTATTTACTTTTACTATATTTTTAAATAAACGTTGTATAGCATGACACTGAAGTAAAGTGACCTCTACACCGGAAACTAAACTGAAATAAAGGAATCCAAAGAAGATAATTAAAACTGATATATTCTGCGATAATATAATTTGTGTTCTACTTAATTTAAGTGGATGTTCCCGGATACAAACACCATGCTTTGACAAATCATTCTGCAAGTATGGCGGAAGCGAAGGCGTGACAGTTTTAACAGACGTCTGAGCCCTTGGACACTCGATGTTGACAAAGGACCTGACTGTCGTTGGTTTGATGCCTCGAGCTACGAGCACTGCTGCCCTAGCGGACCTCCTTGGCAACTCTTTCTTCACTATTATCACCTCCTCCCCTTCCTTTCTTTTCCCTCCTTACATGCCTATATTTGGTCCTGTGTAGAGTCATAAAAAGGAGTATATAACGACAGACCCCTAGGTTCTTTCGACTGTAGTTCACCATGTTATATCATCGAAGGAGGAACCTCTTCTCCAACACCCGAAGAAGAAACTGGTGGTCTTGATGTTTGGGTAGTGGGTCTCACCACCACGACGCCAAGGGAATCTCGTCTGACGTACCAAGTATTCGACAAATATCCAAGTCCTTCAGAATTGTTGTAGTAGTCAAGTAGACTAATTTTGTTTATGTTAGTCGAAGTGGCTATAATGTATTCTAAGTCCTAAGAGTGACTAAGTTTTGGTTTTTGTGTCCTTCTGACTTAGTTTAGTTAGTCGAAGCGGCTAAAATGTTTTCTAAGCACTTCAGACTCGTCATTTTAATCAGAATGACTAAATTTTGTTTTGTGTCAATCTGACTTAATTTCTTTAGTCAGATAATTTGACTATATATTTTCCCTGTGTCCATATGACATAGCTTAAATACGGGGGGGCTTTGAGCTCTATATGTAATAAGGACCTTGCTTTAAGGGTCCTCTTCTCCATAAGTTCATTACTCCGTTTTAAGTTCTTATGACTTCACAATATCCCATGACGTCGTGGAAGTCATGCTCACTTGTTCGCATTTTTGTATGGCTACAAGCAGGTTGTCTAAAGCCTTTATTTTAGGACCTAGTTAGGTCAGTATCTAATAGCATTTTTGTTGGCACCCTTCCCTCTGTGTTACTATTTTGGGTGCATAAAATGCGGAACACGGCTAGTGTTGTATGGTGGCCTGCACATATAGTATTTTCATTTGCCCCTTGTTGGCACCTCACTAGTCCAAGTGTTTAAAGTTAGTGCGTACTAGATTTTATGTATACCCCAGGGAGTGGGTAGTTGTATAAAAGTACTATTGAGTGCTCTGGTAGTACCCACTGGGAAAGGACTGGCCATAGTACAATTTTGTGTTGACACCTGATGGTTAGCCATCTGCTAATGTAATTCACAAGCCTTCCTCTTACCAGTTATTATTTAAAGTGTCTATGCGACCTTTCTTAATTTCAAATCAAGCTAGTTAGCTTGGCCTACATTTAGCTTGTTAATATCTATAAAACTGTAGGGTTTGCAGTTATATTTTTATTAGTAATTAATTCACCATTATTTCTATTTAGACCCTTCTGGTGGTAGTCTAGCTCTATCCCAGCTGTTATGGAATCCAATACTCTCTATCAACTTAACTTCCATTTGACTATTCCGTGTCGTCTTGGACACGTAATATCCTATATTTTTGGAGCGGTTAAATCCTATTATATTTGTCAGTTTAAAACTTAATGTTTTATACTTCTAAGAGCTACATGTTTTCCTTACTCATTTTAACGGACATGTATTACTGTTTTCCTGTACTGTTTCCAATTGTAACCCTATATCATCTTTTTGTTTTTTATAATAAATCTATTATTGTTACCTATTTATTTCTCTTACTCTTATAAATATTTACCAGTCTATACTTTGTTATATATTTAGTTTGTAATGGTTATCGTTATCTCCTCTACACATTAGTGTGAAGGGGAAGTCACGATACAGTTGCAAAAATCCAATGAAAAATAGTTCAAAGCCATTCTTGTTCCATGTCCATAAGCCACCGCAGAGACTTATAACTCTAAAGCCATGCAGGGAATACGAAAATTTAATGGTGTGTTAATTGAAATGAGCTAATTCATATGCGAAAAGAATTAAAACTGTTAAATAGCTCTCAGAGATTTAATAGTGATGAATAAAGCTCCACAACCACCTCTTTGCAGCTTCCTCTACCGTACAATCTAATTTAATTTTTTGGAATGCTGTAAATATTAAGAATTTGTAATTTAATTTACCATTTGTTCAAAGACAAAATGCGTTAGAGAAATAGATAAAACCTAATACTGAGAGTATCATGTGTAAATGTATGTGTAACACATTCTTCTATCCATCTTTATTTGGTGTTCTAAGGGGAGAGGAAGATATTCTAATTTTGTCCTCCCTACATCCTTAAGGTCACAAATGATTTTAATAACATTTTAGCGGTGTGAGAAGTCCATTATTTTCCATTCAAAGCAAAATCAAATGATAATACTATAAACAAATAATTTCACAGTCGAATCAAAGTATAAATAATTAAAAATATATTTAGTTTCAGAAAACTTTATTTTATAAAAGGTACATTTTGTATCATAAATAATTTACGTGTTAGATTCAAAATATGAGTGATATATTTCGTCCTAAGCTGATAAAGTTTTCAAAGCTTTGCATACCCCAATTTAATTATTGTAAGTCATGTGAAGTACAACAATCTTATATTATAGATAGCTACTAATATGTATGAGATACATCGTTAGCAGCATGGTATAATATGTCAGCCCCGCGATAAATAGGATTGTCATTTGCGGAATGTTAAGATTCCCATATAGGTCAGAGAAAGTGAGAGAACTTTTTTTTCCTAAGGGGTTTGTTTCCAACCCTCCTAAATGCCAAATGGTTCCTATAATCTAGCTTATTCATGCCTACCACTTAGGTGAAGTCTTATAGAAAATAAAGTTGGTTTGAATGCTAGGTAACACGCACTGCACAGAATAAATCCAGTATCTATCTTAACAATACATAAAGGTACAGGGATAATATCTTTAATAAATTATAGAACAAGCTCCCTAACCGACATTTAATTTTTGATGCACCCAATGTTTAATTATCTAGCTTTCAAATTTATTAACAAATATCCTCATTAGACAGTAATGAAATATTTATTTTATGACTATTTCGTGAAAAAATTACTTCCCCATCTTGTATGCTGAAACGTAACAGGCTTAACGTGTTTAGTTTCACAATAAGGCATTTTATATTATAGGGTCATAGTTATTACTCATTAGTCAAGGCAGAACTGGGGGAGCAATGCGCCATTAGAAAAAAAAAAGGTATTTTCAATATCCACACAATTCGCAATATTTTGAAGGTATTTAGATTACCAACGTGTTTTCATGATGCCCTTTTATTCACATACTTTATTTAAATCTAAAGTGCCTTAAATTACTGTTTTAAATCCAATGTACTTTATTTTATGACATATCATCACTACCAATAATAAACCCCATGTAATAACTTTAAATGGGGTCATACATATTTATTTATTAAACAATGGCTGAACAAATATTCGTATTTCCATAGTCGTTATATAAACATCGTTCTTATGGTCGACAAAATTGACGAGTAAGGAAGACATAGTGAAGGATTATATGAAAAAGTATATTAAAGTCGAAGGAACGTTAAAGGACGCTAAAAAAAGCACAACTGCATAATTAGTTCTAATTGATGAGGCTTAAAAGTGTGGGAAGTAAATTTCCCTCAGCAGTTCCTCATGTCATTCCCAGGACACGCAAAACAGGAGCAAGAAACTCTAGGAGGGTCAGAAAGAGAAAGAGACACAAACAATGAGAGTGTTTGACCCCTTCTTAATCATAGTTGGTGTGATGAAGGGGACTTGGAGTGCCCTTCGCCAATGTCAGAACCCTTGAGAGACATTCAAGAGCCTGCCCAGCTATTCCCACTCCCACCACATTGCCACACTAAAACCTTCCGCTGGATAACGATCTAGTATTTGAGATTATTTAAGCTCATGATGGTGATACATTTGTAGGTTATAAATATACTCAAGATAAAATGATTGAAATCGATAGCTAAGACCAGTATTTTTGCAGTTTTATAAAGACAAAATTGTTTTGTTAAAAATAAATTAAATAAATTTCTAGTATACACATAGAGCTTAATTTTCTTCACATAGCTATTTCAGCAGATGTTTTTGAATAATTGTAAACCAGGGTGGTTTAAGGGCGTATCAAACTGGGAGGCTGTCTAAGGCGTCGCCTCGAGGGGTTGCCAAACAGAGCACCAATCCAACCTAACGTATCCTCGGCGTGATAGAATAATCCTAAAACCTAACAACTCCAAAATTAACAACCTGGGTGTAGTAGTAAAGTTTGAAAGCAAACACATATTAAATTTTAGATACTTAAATAAATTTTGTAAGTTTAGTTTTTTGTGTGTAGTAAAGATATAGTCCCACTCTAAAATAGTTATTTTGTTAAAAAATGACGCCCAAATATAATATTCTACGATTATTTATTAAGTCGTTCACTACATCAAAGTGTTGTTATATGTCCTGTAAAAATAAATGCAAAAACATTTTCTACAAAACATGTTCATATAGTATTCCTTATAGTTATAACCGTTTTCGTACATTCTCACAGTGAAACGTTTGGACTAAGATTAACACTCTTAAGTTTGTGCAGTTTTCCATTAGATTATTTTACCATCACGCCCCGGTTACATTAGGTTTGGAATTTATAGGTTTGGGAATTATTTTTCTACTATGCACTCGCTAGCCTGTTCCCCTCAACCAAACATTCAGAATATAACATACCGGTTAGGGCAGAATTCGTCGGCATATTTAATAACACTATATATTTGATATTTTAATGACTAAATACTTTAAATTAAACTTAAAATACCAACAAAATATTGAAAGAAATTTACATTCCCTTGAATGACTGTTTTTAAAAAATCCCTAAGATGGCCCCATTATATGTAATACATTGACTTGAAATTTTGAGCAATGTCTCTTGATTAATGGCTTCTAATTCCACCACAATTATTTCTTTGAGTTCCTGAATTGTTCTTAGACGAGTCGCATGAACACGACTCTTCAACATGTCCCAAAAGAAAAATTCTTTGCCGGTCTCTGGGGTTATTATGGAGTCGTGCGTGCGGCCTGAAGGTAGTTAGTTAGTCCTCGTAGTCGTCCGTTGTTAAAGCTGTTTGGCCACTAGCTACAATCGCTGTAACCACATTTTCTTTGTATCTATATCCATTAGTTGCAGTTTAGTGGTCATAAAGGTCAAACATTTATAGAGGTGCTTCGCAACAGTTTCCCGGGCACCTTGTTTTAAGATTTGGGAACATCGCTGGGCTACCACGTTAACCGGAGTTAACAGCTCCAGATTTTTTCTTGTGGGGCATCTTAAAGAGTCGTGTACACGCGACTCCCTCAGTAACAATTCAGGAATTTAAGGAATTGTGATTGAAACTGAAGCAATTCAACAAGAAATATTGCGCTAAGTCATATCAAGATCCGAGAGGTGCATACAATAGCTTATGGCATATAATGGTGGCCATCTTAAGTACTATTTTTTCTAAACTATAATTACAGCACATGTAGAACATTGTTAATCTTTTGTTGTTAATTTAAGTTTAATTCAAAGCACTTACTATCTAAAATAGCAAATATATGTTATTAAATATGTCAACACTTTCTGCCCCACCCAATATAATCATAGGTCTAGAAACATTTTATTTATTTAAGGTTTTCCACAAATATGGATTGGTAGTGGGGGACCTAAACCTATGGATTTTTATTTCTGGAGATATCTAAAGCCAAATGTTTACTCAGTTACTATTTTGACCGATTTTATGGTTTTAAAAAATTGTATCGTAAATCTATGCAAGAAAATACGTTAGCCCCAGATATATTCAAAAGAATACGACAAAGCATGGAACTCAGGCTTAGATGGTGCATCGAAGTGGGACACCACATTTAAATAAAGTTCTGCCCTGTTACTTTCTCTCGAAAACTCAGAGATAAAGTATTGTGATCATTAAAAAGTCAAACTTGAGGTTTTGATAAATGTCAATGTGTCATGACCCCCTGGAATTAAAATAGTGATTTTCGCAATTACTTCTGTCTGTATGTTCATCTCTCTGTCTGTACCTTGTGCTAGAAACGAAACTATTTTACTGATTGTGCTAAAACTTGATATATAAGGTTTTCATAAGATCTCTTTGAGGAATTTTTGAAATTAGATATCCAACCCTAAATTTAAGTGTAGTTTATTGAAGGTAAAAAAAAGAAAAAAATTATTTTCTAGAAATTTGCTTTAATGATCTTGATTAAATTTTATATCTAGACACTGTGTGTTATTATGAACAGGATATAACCTCTCATTCTCTCATGGAAATTTGTTTGCGGATGCTTAACATGAAGGAAATTTTCATCATTTCTCTGCATCTATTTGAGAAATTAAATAACTGATCATCGTAAAATTTTAATGGTATTAAAAAGAGAAAAGAATATTTTGAAATATATTTTAATAAAAAACAATTATATCTGAGCTATAAGCAAATATACAAACTTTTTAATTCATGTCTTTGAAAATTAATATTGATTTTTATGTTCTTTGGTGGACAAAGATTTTTCTCTTTGCTCTATGTTTCTGTAACAGTGTTCCTAGTTCCTAATGCCATAGAATAACTGACAGTGCATATTATTTGATTTATGAACTTTGATGTAGTGTTTCCACGACAATGCATAGACCTATTATTACTTTACACAAATCTTAAAAGTTTTTATGTATATTTTAAGATAAAAGAGGGATAGAGTTGGCGGGGTGGATTGTTTGTTTTTGTTAAACATTGTTTTGTTTGGTTGAATTGCTTCTTTTCTTGGATTAATTATTAACTGAAAAATAAAATCCTCCCTACTCAGAAACCAAGCTTTTCTAGACCCACATACATAGGAACGTTTCATAATGTTGGGTAGGTGAGAATTCGACACAAGAAATCTGCCCTTTATAAGGGGGTGCTAAAAAGAAGTCCCACAAGGGTTCAAAATTTACCTATAGACTCCACTGTCTCTCCATGGTGTTCTAGAGTTTAACTAGAACTTTATCTCTTAATAAAAAAAAATTCCCATCTTATACCGCTCTGATGATGAAAAATACTCAACAAATATTAATATCACCATGTGAAGAAACTTAATCTCTATGATGCTGCTGGAAAAATATTTGATTCATGCTGTGTAAATAAATTGTATGTTATGAAAACTGGAAAAAAGCTGACCTTTTCTCAAGTCTACTTCTTTTTAAACCAAGAGCAAGATTTACTTTTTTTAAATTTACCTATTTAGAAAGAAGGCTAATAAAAAAGGGGTTTCAAAATTACAAAACTAATATAATAAACTACTTGTAAGTGTGAAAGAAGATTTTACTTTTTAAGAGTAAATAGATTCCCCCCTCCCCCTGCCCAAACAAACAATAAAATCTATTAATTAAATTTCAAAACAAAAATAAAGTAAGTGGAGAAGGTGTTAACTCAAGATTCCTTAAAAAAAAAAATTAGATATGAAATATAATGTAAGTTCAACATGTTCTCTAAGGTAACTTCTCGGAGAACTGAATGACGTCTAAACATAGTGAATTTGAATTAATATAGAACAATATTATCACTGTGGTTTAAAGTTAAAATTTATCAGGGACTTAAATAAGCAATAAAATATGATCCAATAAATCTTAAATTTTAAATATGGTATGAGGTCACTGAAAACAAAAATGGGGGAAGGTGTGTAGTAGCTAAAATCTTTCAAAAATTATAATAATATCTTTTGTTTGGAATGTAGAAATATTTATGTATACAACATTTGTCAAAGGACCACCCCACAATAACCATTACAGCTTGGAAAAATTGAAATTTAAAATTAAGGGGCGGGAAATGGCTTATATAAGAGACTTACTTTCGATATAGTAGAGAATTTAAACTTAGTATAAGTGAATGAAAAAATCTAAAAATAAACAAATACCAAAAAAGAGACTATCTTAAAGGGTATCTATTAGCATTTCAATAGCAAAACTAGAAACAGAAAGATAATATATCCTAGCTAGCAGCAACATATTGAATAGATTAAACAACTTCTGGCAACATAGCTCAGTGAACCATGATACGGTTTGAAAAACCATGATACAGTAGCCCCATGGCTTCTTTGGTACTTACTGACATCTCACAGCTGACAGCTGACGGCTTTGAAAAGTTACCAGACCAAATTATCTATCCCTACGCCAAACCATATGATCTACTAAAGTATGTGGTTAGCAGCTGTCACGTATGACAGTCAAAATCTAGGTATATACCTAAATGTTGACATCAGAATTCAGCTGTGAGTTGTCAGTAAGCACCAAAGAAGCCATGGGGCTACTGTACTTATTATTCACTATGGTTCTGTAACAAAGTATGTTATCTACGTATGCTTTTTAGTGAACTGTGATACCATTTTTTCCAACATTCCTGTAATAATATTGAGTAATTAATCGGTTAATCCTATTTTATCACCGTACTTAGGTAAAGATTGTGTTGTTAATGGATGTCGTAGGTTTTTGCAATAAGTTTGGGAACAAGGTAATATGTTTTACCAAATATTTAATTTATTTTAATACTATATTTACCATTATTAGTTTTTATTGCTATAGCTAGCTGAGGGTTGTGCGAGGAACTATCAAAAAGGAGTAGACGACTGTTCAACATTCCAATTTGATATAGTTTTCATGCTTCTCAACCGTCTGTAGAATTAATCAAACTGCTAGTTTGTAATAATTCTGTGCAACATAAATGTTTTATGAGCGATCTTGACTTGCACTACTCCTGCAAACGATCTTACAAGTTTAACGACTTGATTATATCTGAGACACAAACACTTAAACTAATGTATAACAATTAATTAGTAAACTTAATCAAAATAAATAGCTTTAATAATTTGAAGAACACATCGAATATCACTTAGAGAAACCATATTTTGAATAAACTACAACTCTTACATTGACTGTAGAGAAGTTTTGATGTATTACTATTATGAACAGATAGTTTTATTTTCAGATAAGTAAGTGGATTTATTAAATATAATTTCCAATAATTATCAATAGTTTACACTTTTAGTGTTATATTTTTTGTACGTTTTTGCAACCTCTTGATCAATAAAAATTAATTTTCTTTTAAGATTTGATGTCACAAAAAACATGTCTTATCCTATAGTCACTACAAAGGATAAAATATTTGTCTACGGATACCAAACTTTACAAATTAACCCAAAGTCCAATTAGGATGAACCTTATATTATAGCTAGAAAATCTACGCTCATGTTTTCACACCTCAAGACTTACTATACGAAACTGCAATTTCGTATAGCATGAGATCATTACTTACAAAATAACCTTCTACGATATTATTAGTACTATCAATGGAGACCACAAAGAAAATATTTTCTAAAAAGTTATTCCAACCAAATATTTAGGCCTGATTGGAATATTTAGGGCATAGCACTACGAACAACTTTACACTTGTTGAAACGCTGATATAACTTATTCGAAATACTTTACTTATCATCGTTTTACTTACAATCGATTTGCATGCATTTACATTATAACAAAACTATTCACGCTAACATCTAAGAAATTTGAATATAGCTCATAACCTTATCCTGATACCTCATCAGAGGCTAGCAACATATATTTGTGTTTATTCACTTTACACCCTATAATATCCTCACAAACTATCCACACTTTAAATAAACAAGTTTATTAAACATAATTAAAGTAGAGTTTAATGGAAGTGTATCGGAATTTGCGCATGAGGAGTGTAGTAGAAAAAAATAATAAAACCATAACGCATCTGACCTTGATTGAAACACCAACTTCACCGTACTTGTTCTACAATCTATTTCAAGAAAGAAGTTGTAGACTCTAGAGTCTAGACCGTACCAGCACTGATATATGTCTCAAACTATCCTGTCGTTATAATCTAATGTACATAAATGATTCTATATCATGAACCAGCTTGTGGTGTAGGGGACAGAGCACTTGTCTACGTGCTTAGGTGCCCTGGTTAAATCCCCAGCTAGTACTTTGGCTAGTTTTTCCCTTAGAGAGAGCAGCCCCCACAGTCACCAGGGTTTAGATAACTAGGTTTAAGTTAAAACTCACACAGGCTCTACAACTTCATAATAACAATCATCACATCATTGTAGGTACAATGTGTATACACTATTCTGTGATGCAACGTTATGTGGCACTAGAGCGGCTAACAGTCTACATATAGTGTCACTAACTGGATATCATACCCCCCGGTCTAAAACGGCCTACGATATATATATCACGGGTGTTGCTTTCATACCATGAGGAAGCTACAACATTATGACGAAAGTCCCTCAGTGTTTATTTGCGTACATATTGAATCTTCTTTATTATATTCGAGATTATTGTATCCCAATCCATCCTATCCAGCCATAATGGTTCTTTCTATGCTGAACCTGGCATGTGTGAATGACATCCTATCACTTATAAAGTCGATAATAAGTTAAATTATGGAACAAAATATTAGGGACACTAGTTTCCTAAAGAATAAACTTATGACACCTTTACTACCATTCAGTTTCATGAGTTTAAAAGGAATTTAAAAATAGTCCATGCCTCAAAAGAATATTTAAAGAACGGCTAGCT
Organism: Timema douglasi; assembly: GCA_901482245.1. NCBI lineage: Eukaryota > Metazoa > Arthropoda > Insecta > Phasmatodea > Timematidae > Timema > Timema douglasi. The sequence goes on along the minus strand of CABEEJ010002279.1, from coordinate 37,024 downwards.
AAATAATCCAAGAGATACTCGCAAACTACCGTGGCTAGACAGTTACATGATACTGACAGGTTTTAAAGAAAAAAGGGGTGGGTGAGTTGACGAATCGATAAACTTCATCTCAACCCAATTTCTATTTCAACCAGCCACCACCCCCTTTTTGTAGAAAAGTTTTTTCCTAGACATTGAAAGGTAAAACTTAATATTAAGGTAAACGATGATTTATGATATGAAGACACGCGAAGTTAATCTTTTCAACGGTCCCTCTTTTAAAAACGGAGAGATATCCATTTTACCAGGAGTATGACATATTAAGGAGGGAAGGTTGAGGGTTCTTTATTTTGTTTGGAAATTATCGTAAATAAACTCTTAAACCTTGTCAATGAACCCTCAGATATTTATCATTTAAAAGCGGAGGAGAAGTTTTGGACCCATGCTCACAACCTATCTATTTCAGAAAGGATCTGCACAGCAATATGTATTTTATTACTGTGCATTTGCATTGAAAGACATTATATTATTTATATAAATATTAACATACTTTTGGCTCAAGTACGTTGCCTACTTTGTGATTTTAAACCTATTTAACGGAGTAGAGGTGTTTTAGATAGACATATGACAAATGCTTCCTTGAAGTACTTTCAATACTGTATATACCTTGGAAGGAGGATTTAAACAAAAAAATTTGCAAGAATAAACCCAATGTCATGAGTTGTAGAATATTAAAAAACAAATTGAAAATAATCACCTAAAAATCATAATTTTAAATTTGTGACAATGCAAAACTATTTTTATTAGAAATATTTAAGAACTGATGGATTTTATTTCACTTTTATGACTTTAAAAACAGTTAAACAAAGCTTAAATCAATTAACATGGAATATTATAAATTTACTTTGTAACCAAATCACTTGTAGGCAACGTAATAAAGTATTGAATATGCACGTTTTATTAACGCCAGTGAGGGATCTCCAAACTGCAGTGACAACCAAAAAACTTGAGTTCTGCCTTCTAAAGCTCCACTTTGAGTAAGCAGCTTAGATTCGAGAACCATTTCCTAAAGATTATCTAAAGTTTGAGTCCACTGAGAAGGGCTCATACTTGAAAGACTTATATAAGTAGTTCCTAAACGGTAGGCTACGAAAAGGTTTTTATATTAAAAAATCTAATAATTATAAAAAATAAAAAATTATGTAAGTATTGGAAAGTTAAAAAACTAAACAAAGGACGACGAACAGCCAATTTATTTGTCAGATAACACATCGTTTAAAACATATTTTCTACCTCACAAATTGATACAATCCTAGCTGTTTGTTAAATAGTATCCAAATATTCCCACTGAAACTTTGAATGTACTTCTTCATCTCATATATTTACACATCTTTATAGTAAGATGTTTGGCTATGGTGGTAATTTAAACTAAATTTATAAACAATCTGAAATTCTCGAACTTGTTTTGCCTGAAAATTACTTGCATTGACTTTGGTGTTGAACACGCCTCATGCCAGCATCAGGTTCAACTTAACTTTAACATAACGTAGCGTTCATTTGGGGTTCAATTATCCTAAAAAAAACAGATGTGGGATCACGATTCACGTAACTTAACGTAACAACTCGAGCCAAGCATTTACATTCTAGAATATGTTTTTGATCTGTGATATGTATTATTTTTAAGCTCTGTGAATGTTTTCTCTTTTCTATCATTATTATTATTATTATTATTAGCACCACGTCTTACTACCCGTTCGGGTTATACGCACTTACGCTAATGTGTTATGGTAAGATGATTGTGAGATGAAATGGAGGACCTACAGTTTAACGTGGAATCCGAACCACGGTGGAGGCCTGGCATTCCTCTTTTCTATCAATAAAATAAATGTTTACCAATAAAATTTTCGATAAATTTATCTTTTCTATATTAGTTTAATTATTTTGCTTCGATGTTCGATTACTATAACTGAAGATAAAGAGTAGACGTTGGTTATAAAACTGACAGATGTATTACTAAATATCTCTGTGGACGTCACTCACATATAGATGAGTTGGCTAGACCACGTGATTCCCTTCATGTAACATTCACTTAACGTGAAAGACCTCCCGGGACATCTATTAAGTGAAGTGAACTGCAAGTGAACGTTGAATTAACTGCATCTTTATGGCTTCCATTTAAAACCACGAGGAGAACATTTAAGTTAAGTTACGTTAAGTTAACCTTAAGGGAACGTTAAGTTGATCGTGATACCGGCATAATAATGAGAACTAGATTTATTTTATTTTTTTATTTTTTTATAAGTGTTAAGAAGCACACTTTGATCCAAATTATTCATCATTCTGATGATAAAGTCGCAAGACTATATAGATGTAGTAAAATCGCATGGTATCAGGCATCATTCTCACAATATATAACTGGTGGTGGGTATGTTTGGGTTAATGTCCCAGTTGAGTTAAGGCCCATTGAAAATGTTTATTATTCAATATTTGCCATTCTCCATACTTGTAGATGCGGGTATTTTTTCTATAAATGGTACTTTCCTCGTCCTTACTCCCTTAGTGATAATATGCAGACTTACCGGAAGGATAGTAAAATGCAAAGTAAACAATGGAGCCGTCGCCACACCATATCTAAAAAAGTTTTCCTGGGTCAGAATCTAAACGATGAAGTCAATAAATACGCATTTAATGTTGTCTATGATCGAACCCAGCCACTTACTTTATTATAAAAAAAGAATTTTTGAAGACATTGTTTCCAATTTAATTACTTTTGATTCAAACTTCCGTTAGGGCTATTTTCTATTACTTTCAATCACGCGATTCCTTCAAGGGCCCTTTCCTCTTTATTTCTCCCCTCCATGCACTCAGGTTTTAGAAGAGGATGAATGAGGAAAAGGGGACTAAAGATAAGTTATTTGTCACAAGATACAAACTACAAGAATATATATTACATAAGAATCAGCCATTAATGGGACCCAAACACGAAGGGAACATTTAAGTATTTAGATGTCTAGTCGTGATAAAGTTATTATGAAGAGAGGAGATCTAATTTATAAGGCCAGATCTATTTTTATTAATGTATCTAGTAAAGTGTCTAGTCAAACAAAGCATTAACTGGTACATAGAGGCTAACACCAGGAACCATTATTCGAATACTAGAAGGTTTATATAAAGTGAATAGTGAATAACTAGTATAAATTGTTCCAACCATTGATCCATTCTGGGTTAGTCTTGATTTCAAAGCCATTCCACAATTTTAAGTTTTAAGTTGTTTTTATACCTTGAGTTTTATTACCAGTTTGGGTTAACCAAACATTACTTATTAAATGTAACCACATTTTCGTTGAGGGTAAATGAAAAACAATTTAGATGAAACCATCCACAATACACCCGAAAGGAACTCGAGCCCCGTCATTGGCAATATAGTATATAACTAGGGTAACTCTTTAAATCATTTGACCACCAAAATGGTAACAGTTTTAGTTTATATTTTATATTTCTGTGGCCCTTGACATAATATGCTTTATCTAAACGTTCTTTAGTAAGACTATTGTGTGAAGGTCAGTATTTTATAGAAAACTGCTTAATTTTATTCAATATATTGAGCTATTAACTACTTACTCTGAGACAGTGTTTTTCAACCTTCTTGAATATGCAACCCCTTTTCAAGTAAACAAATTCTGGCGACCCCCTGGACGTAATAAAATTATATTAGTGATTTCAAATAAGACGTATTTGGTGCTATTGGGCGGGGAGGGGGGAGTGCCCACACAGGTTGGTTGAAGGTCAATGGTCAGCGGCCGCATCAGAACACTCGTTTGTCAGTTGTCAAGAGTAAACCAGCGTGTAAGGTCGTAATGGAGAAGTTGCTAATAAGATCTGCGCAGCCCTCCACATCTAGTAGAAGTGGCAGTAGCGGAAGAGAGTCAAAACAGAAAAAAATAGACTTTATGACAATTATTTGAAATATGGTTTTACTGTCATGAATAATAAACCTCAATTTGTAATTTGCGGTGGAGTATTATCACGTGAGAGTATGAAGCCATTAAAGCTTATGCGTCACCTCTCAACTAAACATAACAAGGATACTGATAAACCGTTATATTTCTTTGAACGGAAGCTAGAAACCTTTAACCATCAGCAAACTATTATGATTCAGGTAATAAACTAGTATTATTTGTTGTTTAAAAATAATATTATGTGAGGCCTTTCATAAGAAAGCTAGCAATCTCCATTTTTTAAATAGGTATTTTCAGACTATTTTAGATAGGTAACACTGTATATTTATTTTTATAAAATATGTTAATTTATGGGAAGTTTAAATATGAAATATTTTTGAAAATTTGATATTTTAATGAAAATAACTTTTAAAATTTAATTCAGAATGGGTATTTGAGAAATACGTGTTATGGTAGATATGGAAGATATATGTTTTAATTTTATAAATAAAATTATTTGAGAATCTCTTAAAAATGACAGAGTTTTTGATGTAATTAAAAATATTTAACAACTATCGGGTTATGATTTATGTTTATATTTATGTATAAAGTAATTATTGTGATTAATAAGAAGCTACGTTTGTTTCTTTGAGGAAAATTTACCTAAGTAAAGTTCTGAAAGCGTATTATTGAAAATTTGTTCCAAGCTATGATTAACTATACCTATGAGAACATTTTAACTATTGTGGTGTACTATTCATTTAATTTAGTAATGTGAATACTATACAATAAACAAAATTATAAAATGAGTTATCTTTTCAAATAACATATTTTTTATACTAACACGTCTTAAAACACAATCTGGTTATACGTTTATATACTTAATTATGATAGTGGTTTTATTTATGAGGGGGATTATATTTAAAGGATATGTAACCCAATTTGGGAGGAGATAAAGTGTAACAGCATTTTAGAAAAAAACATTACCAGTGCACCCAACCTGGATCAAATTCCAATATTCCCGTCAACGGGATTCCAGTCTATAGAGAGAGTGATGCTCACCTTTCATGCATACATTGTTTGAATATTTGGTTTTGTTGGGCTGAAAAGTATCAGAGAGAGGCTTAAATAATAGTGAAAAATTAAAAAAAAAAATGCATTATGAACTATTGGACTTTAGGCACTAGATATCATATTTTATATATATTCTTGCATCTTTAGAATTGTTTACTGTTAATTATTACGCATGAATATAATCGTGTATATTATTATATAAGCTAGCTATGACACAGGAACATACACTACCGTCACTTTCCTCAGGACTTCCAGTTTTCTTATAGGACAGTTGAGGCAATAGAGTAGGAATTTAGGATACAGTGATAAACACTACCTGAAGCTAATGCTAATTGAATTAATGTGATCGGCATACGAATGTGGCTATTGATATTTGTGCATTATAGGAGTGTGTTTCTTTTGTCATAGGTGACTATTAACATGTATGCTATGCGGCCCTGGAAAACATGCCACATATCGCAGACAAAAATTCTCCTGATTTTGGTTTCTACAAATAGAAAATTTATTTCTGAACTTAAAAAAATACCTCTCTATCTATAAAATGAAAATTTTTATAATATTTAAAACATTAATATCTATTTTTATCAATTTGTTATAAATTGCCGTCAAAGCTTAAGAAAAGAAAAATATCTATAAAATTAATTATTATTTTTAACATCTAAGATAGTTAAAATGCTCTCTTTGAACTGGAGAGTATATTTTTTCACATATAATTTATTTCAATGTCTATTTTTTATATCAGAAAAAGAAATGTAACTATTAAATGAAAACTTTCATTTAACTGCAGAAAAAAAGTCTATAAAATTGGGTTATTTTGCAATGATTTGCATTTACGGAACTAAAGATGCTCATTTTAACATGAATGATGTATTAATTGTATTCACTTTTGATATAGCTATAGTTTTTACTCTTTTATCTTATTTTTTAACTAGCATATATTAAAAAAAATCCTTTCTTTGTTTATAAACTTGACTTATTGCGACTTAAATTAACTACTTTTGATTAACTTTGCCATAGTTTTAACTACCAGGAACAATCAATAACACATTAAATATTAGCTAAAATTAATCATTATTATTAGCATATCGTCTTACAGTACGTTCGGTTTATAAGCACTTAGGCTAATGTGTAATGGTAGGGTGATTGTGAGATGAAATGCAGGTCCTTCAGTTTAACGTGGTATAATAACGACGGTGGATACCTGGCATTCCCCCCATTCACAAGTTGTGATTAATACACATCTTGTCAGAGGTGAAGGAAGGGTTTGGCAATCAGAGAAATCTGTGCCGTAACTGAGGATTTAACCCCAGACCTCTAGCACGGAAGTTGAACACCTTACTCCTAAGCCGCCAGGTCACCCTGTAAAATTAATCACTATCAAATCTATCAAACATAACCAATTAGGCACAACACAGGAACTAACTGGTGTAGTTGGTATTACCTTTATAGAGGTTCAGTCTTTTTTGACCTCCACGTGACCTCTTTTTGGTGTGTAATGAAGATCTATGTATTCTGCACGTGGCCTCTATGATGGTGTGAGCTGGAGGTCTGTGTCATATACACGTGGCCTCTTTGGTGGTGTGAGTTGGGGGTCTGTGTCATCTGCACGTGGCCTCTTTGGTGGTGTGAGCTGGGTGTTTGTGTCATGTGCACGTGGCCTCTTTGGTGGTGTGTGCTGGGAGTCTGTGTTACCTGCACGTGGCCTCTTTGGTGGTGTGAGCTGGGGGTCTGTGTCATCTGCATGTGGCCTCTTTGGTGGTGTGTGCTGGGGGTCTGTGTTACCTGCACGTGGCCTCTTTGGTAATGTGTGCTGGGGCTCAATTTTATCTTCCAAAACGCACAAAACATAACAATATGTCTATCAAATACTAAACTCTGAAAGAAGCAAACAAAACAGTGTTATCAATCGCTAGGATTATGAAAAATTTATGCTTTCTTCTACAAAACTTTATTAACAATTATTGTAGCATGTCAATAAGAAAGATTGCACAGATACAATTAAATATCAATATTTTAATAATTTACGAAAGAAAGAAACAATATTAGCATATTTAAAAAGTAATCTACCTCAATTTTTTTTTTCTCTGACTAGATGCAGTCAAATAAAATTACGTATCTCTCTAAATTGAAACACGTGGTTGTTAACAATTATTGTATTTTGATAAATACTGTAGAATATATCAAAGAAGAGGACTAACATTATCATATTTATGAATAAAATACCTTAACGCATGCTCTTTGGCATTGGATGATGTCGGGTGGATTTGAATACGCTTGCCATGCTGTCTACAAGAAAATATAGTAAAGTATATCTAAATTACAAATTCTCATAAAAATAATAACTTATCCTAAAATATATAATCAAACCAGATATATTTAAATAGAAGATGCTTTGGTATCTACTCACGATGTCAAGATGTCCTGGGATTTGGTTGCCAGATATTTGAAACGAAAATTATTCATAGATGGCAGCCACACGTGCTTGCATTATAACACATGACTAAGAAAAGGAGTGTATATCGAGATCGACACACTGACCTACTCCACGTCAGAAAGGACTGGCGGCGATTCAAGGAAACATGTTTCCCCCTTACCTTGCAAGCGTCGGTCACTGGTTCACTCCTATTTACCCCCGCCTTCATCCGTATTTCTCCTTTATATATTCCTGAGTTTATCACCCTTTTTGCTTTGTTCCGTTCGTATCAGATTTGGGACTATATATAGGGCTGCCCCCAGGTTCACGATATATCCGTTCTACTACAACCAAGCGTCGAAGGAGGAACTTCTACACCGTCATGTAACCAAGAAGAGTGACGACCATGGAGTATTGGCCGTCAGATCCACCATCACCCTGGCCAGGACGTCTTGCTTGTTGTACTTGTGTATCCTGAGAATGTCGTCAAGTCCTTACGACTTAGGGTCTAGTTTCTGTTTAAAAAACTAGACAATGTAAATCAAGATTTTTTATTTTTTATTTTTTGTCGAAGCATATTTTTGTTAATTAAAATTTATGTCAAATGGATAGTTAATTCATTTAATGTTTTGTTGACTTCAAGATGGAATAGTTTCAATTAATTCATTAAATATCGTGTATTGCACTCTGAAGGACAAATTTAATTTTAGTGACTTAGTGAATAAAGTCCTAACTACTATTTTTTCCAGTGATACAGTCTTTTTATAATGAACCTTTGGCTTAGAAAGTTTTAATGTCTCAGTCATAGACTTGCAAACTTTCACAAGTTCCATTAACCCATTTTGAGCCAATATTTCTCATGACGCCGTGTACTTCGTGTGCATCTGTCTAATTTTTGGATGGCTACAACCAGGCTGTTAGTCTTGTTTTACATGTCACAGTTGAGTCAATAGAAATCTATATTTTTGGTTGGTCAAGTAGTCACGCTTCTCGTATGATATTAGTTCAGTGAGCAAACCAGGGACCTGCACTAGAGTCATAGTGGGGTCCGAGAAAATAATACCTATTTTTATTTGTTTGCCAGTTGTTTGGCTCCTATTGTTTGTGTTGCTCTTAGTGTAATTGCTATTCGAATTTTATGTACTATTGAATGCTCTTGCAGTACCGAAAGGGAGTAAGACCAGCCATAGTACTATTTTGTTGACACCCGTTTCTTAGCCATCGACCGCTGTTTTCAACAGATATTTCTGTTGTTTATAATTATCCGAAATGTTTAAAGGATATTATTTTGAAAACCCAATCAAGCAAAACAGATTGAAATTTTCATGTATATCTTGTTCAATACCTTCAGTTAGTAACTATTTAATTGTTCTCTTTTTTAGAAAAAACTTCTACCTGTAGCCTGGCGCCTGCACAGCCCTTGTAGCTACAGTAAATACATCACAATTCTCAAAGTCATATTATTTGCATCAAGCTTCAGACGTATAACCTTTAATATTATTTTAAACCTTAAATTTTGTTATATTATCTGTTTAATTTAATAACTCTATTTATTGTTAAACTTATTTCTTTTTGCAATATAGATTGTGTAACCTGTAGGACAACAATGCCTTATTATTACAGTACAAAATAGCATTAAGGCAATTGAAAGGTGGTGGTTTTATTATTGTTTTAAATACTCAATAAAAATATAAATACATCATTATCACTGAAGAATATGTAACTTTCAATAAACCATGCTTCTTGTCCCTATGGGAATTTAGCCTTGTCAATATCCGGGATATCTTCATTATCCCGCGCAGTACCTTAGTACCTTATTTAAAGCTAGATTTCTTGTATTATTAGTGTTGTGGTAATCCTGTTTACTGGTTATGATCGTAGTTAACGTGTAGAACTAACAGATTGCGTTGAAATATATAAACTGTCAATTTCGACCCGAGTTGACATTTTACACTCTTCTAAACAATTTTTTCGAGCAACATGTTCCATGTTTTCCTGAGCCACATAACATCTACAGCAAGATAATACCAACAACATGAAAATTGACAATTCATACTATTAATAGAATATTAAATGTAGCTTAAAAAAACTTTTAAATCCTATTACTAATTATAAACAGTATACGGCCCTCTTACAAAATATATAGAATGTATTTCAGTGAAGTATCTCATGTGCCGTTAGCCGGACGACCAATCCTAATAGTTTATTTTAAAGAAATATATTTAAACCTTATGTAGGTAAATGTACTATGAACTATGGTTTGATCTAATATGGAATTAAAATAAATGTCCTGTTACTATTGAAAGTTTGTCATTAAAGTTATTTAAGTGGTTTTAAATAATTGTTTGTGTATTATGACACCACCAAGATGGTTACAAAAACGACGCGTAAGTAAATATCAACAGGATGGTCAGTTAACTTGTCACCCAAATTGTAAATTAAGTACTAAATTTAGCTTGAGGCTGATTCACTTCATATGCTTGCATAAATGTTAAAGAAATATGATGTTCTCTGTAGAAATAACTGTGAAAAATTGGCACTTGATATCTAGTTACTAACTCTTTTCAAATTTTAGTTTGAGGAAATTGCAACCTCCTTCCTATCACAAAATGAATTGAAGGTGCAAAATGTAGCAATATATACAGACAATCAGAGTGGGGTGCATGAGTCGAACAGAGTAAAGTGGTCTGAGAACAAACGATTGTCACTCAGAGACTCGAAACCCACCTGGTTGCTGATATTAGGAGCGTTCAACTTCCATCTTACCTAACTGACTAGAGAAATTCATCAATACCTCAGAGTGTACACACTACACATACGAGTAGAGGGCAAGACAGAAATATAAAAAGAAGATATCAAATGTGATTTTGAATTTTAATTTCAATAATTAGTTATCTTGACATCAAATACAAGATATTTGAAAGAGATTTCTCTTCCAGAATGCAGTAAGCAAAATTCAGAATAGTAAGAGAATTGTATAAACTTCAAAGGAAGAGTCATTTAAATACATAAAAAGGTTCCCAGGATAAAGAGATTCTAAATTATACATTTAAGCCAATTTAAATATATTTTTATATTCTAATCTTAGACACGCATGTTAATTATACAAACTATACATGAAAAATCCAGTTTATAAATTTTGAAATATCTGCATTAAATTATTATATGCCCTTATAATCATGAATACACTAAGGATATATTAAGTCAACATAAACTAGCTGCTAAGTGTGCCAACAAAAATAAAGGATAGTAATGATCAAAATATAAAATCCTAATAATTTGGGAGAAACATTTAATTTAGCTATCAAAACTCTAGATCAACTTCCAAAATGATCCATAAATAAACCTATATGACCAATATACCTCCATATATATATATAAAATGTTCCTCAACTAGCCTCTCAAACATAGCAAGAACTTTGTAAAGTTTTCATAATTAACGGGAACATTACTTTAACAAAAAATATTATTTCAAAACCAAATCAACTTATAACAAGCGGAGCCTAACTCTTTACATATGAACTAATGAATTTATATATAAATAAGTTTTTATTTTGTTCACCCAAATGAATCTTGTAATCTAGCAAGTTTTATTCTTAAATCTATCTCCACTTTAGAGTCTTTGACAAGTCTTTACTAGCTTTTCCTTCAAAGATTCCAAAGTTACCTAAGTTGTCATAAGGAAGCCTAAAATAATATCTCCTGACTCAAACTCTTTGAATAAACCACTTGCTGACTGTAAGTGATTTGCTTTAACAGACAGTGCTTTAAGTGTTTCTAAAATTATGGAATAGTTTTCCAGAATCTCTTCGACCTGAGCACCTCTGTATATCCATCTGGTTGGACAAAGGGGCAAAGGACCATTAAAAGCAGCTTCTTAGATATTAATAAAATTAGTTTTAGCTGTCAATGTTTGTGAAAACAAAGCTCTTGGATCATGTGCCCATTGTATTAAATTCCTAACAGTAATTGATTTATCAGATGTATCCCTTTTAACCAAATTTGTTCAGTGCGCCTCACATTGAACAAACACGGTTTAAAGCTGTCCATCTTTTATTATAGACTTTACTCCTTTGTTGATACAACTCATATTTCGAGAACCCTCATAGTTTTGCCCATGCAAGTTCGAAAGAGGTAGTTGAACTCTGGTCATTATATAAAAAAAGAATGGCTGCAATCGTCTCCCCGGTTGTTTTAGTAGCACTGTATAGTCCCAAAAACTTTCACGAGGCTCTAAGTTTTAATTAACCCAAGGCAAATATATGCTAAGCTGTTCAGTCCTAGTAATATCACGTGTACTATCACAAATCAAAGAAAACAAATTAAAATTAAAAAATTGAATTTCAACAAAAATATTTCTTACATGTTCGTTGTCCTTTATTTCCAAAATATCATTTTGAATTTTTCCATCTGTGTTTACCTCATGTTCCTTATTCAACCAATTTGCAAGATATTAATCATCCTCGGAACATAGTTTAAGAAGGTGAAATAAGTTTAAATTTCTTGTTGATTTCCTCTTAAATTTTAAATATTTAATTGAAATGAAAATTTGGAAAAGACATTCCCTATAAATCTTACTTTCAGAAACTAAAGAAGAATTTAACTCGTTATTAATCTGGTGTTACAGCTGTCTGTAACTTAAAACTTCTTGTAAATGACTATCTGACCTTTCATAGGAATTAAACTCGTCCGATGCATTTTTACAGTTTTTAAGTCCATTTCTAGAAAACTCTGTATCCATTTTCCTAGCAATATTGTTATAAAGACAAATTTAATTATATCTATTACCATAAAAACAAATATCTCCATTTGTATTGTTTGTAGAGGCATCTATATTCATCCAATTGGACTCCCTGTAGCAGTCTGGTTGAAACAAAAGTATTTTTACTCTTAAATTCTAAGTAGTATATTTGGTAGGTAGTGAAACTGGCTTATTTGGTGGTGGATATTTATTGCTTTCACAATTATGAACTTAATCAACAAAGTTCATGTTTTATTAACATTTAATTTGGCTTGAAATGATTATTCAGAGTCGCCAAAAAAGTATTTTTATGATATTGTAGTTCAGTTTGTGAATAACGTTTGGTTTTTATTAAGAAACGATCCAAACTGAAAATAGTTTTCAAAGACTCTGATATATATCAAGTTCACTTTTACAATCACATGAGAAAATACGACATATGTATTACATTAACTAATTTATTCACAAAACATTAAACAACAACAACACACACACACACACTATCTTATTCTTAGATTTCACACGATTTCTGCTAATATCTGAAAAAGTTAAGCCTGTAATCAAAATAATATACTAATACAATAAAAGTGTCACTAACCTAAAAACACTTTTAGCAGCACTAATGTCTTTACATTTGAAGCAAGGTCCAACCATTTAATAAAGTAATTTAATTTGAAAATAAATGAAATTTTAAGAATAAAAAAAGAAACAATTCAAATAAATCAATACATACTATATATAAATTAAGGATAAATTTCCTTAAATATTGGGGAGACATGTCCCCCCTGTCCCCTCTACCAGGCACGTCCATGTGTGGTGCTTCATAATGGTGGTGTTCCTCCACAATTGCAACAAGCCTCCTTCATCATCCCAATCAAATAATGGGCAGGGTGGAAACAAGAAAGTTATAATTTTTATTCATTTAAACATAATACAGCTCGATGGGGGAGCGGAACATTAGAGTTTACAAACACCAAACGGCAACATACGCCAGACGGGTGAAGTAACACTTAAACACATGCCACCACCAGAAGGGCGATACAACAATAGCAAAATATCTAGTGTCTTATCTTAAGACCCTAGAATTGGCACCGCCAATGGGTGACCCCAAAATTGCTGATAAATTGGTCTCCTTAAATACATTAAGCTCTACTAATCTCAAATAATAGCTCAGACTCGACCCAAGCTCTAGCATAGCCCAAAGGGAGCCAAGACCCCTTTGTTAACTAAGGCAGCCGATAGGCATATCAATAGCACCAAAATCAACACAAAGTTTTCGAGCCCAACAATATTAACTCTACCCTTTAAGCAATAAGTTGGACCCCATTCGGAGATTTGTGTGCTAGTTGGCCCGCGGCCCCACTATTAAGAACCCATAAACTTATATTTGTTAAACATAACGATACACTATCCCAAGTCTCCCTAACAACCATAAACACACACACACACACACACATATATATATATATGTATGTATTAAACCTAACAATAAGCTATCTAGACTCACTAACAATCCTAGGTAAATAAACATTTTAAACATAACGGGAACTGTCCCGACTCACTAACAACCCTAAGTATACAAATAATAAACATTAAAAAATACAGCTGCGTTTCTCTTAGATAGTTCGCGGTCCCAAATTTAACCACCTCTTTGTTTATGCAGAAGAAACATAACCATAACTATCTACTATTTGCGACCTCCAAGACAAAATTCACTGGAGTGCGAAACTTTCCGCGAAACGGAAATTTGAAACGCTAACAAGAGAACCAGATGGTTCACCCTTTAATTACCATAGTCATAAGGACGAGTGTCAATACCCCGCCGTCATGATTACTCGGTAAATAAATAAAGTATATATATATATATATATATATATATATAATTTATAAGAAGTCCGAAACATTGAATTTTGAATACAAGTAAAATTTGAAGCCAAAGAGAATTTTGATAAGACACGACGAGCCCACTTATGAAGTAAGACTCTTACCTCCTAAAAGCCCTGAGTAAAATGCGTCCCAACTCATTGTACTTCAACACTTTGTTACCCTGAAGTTATCATGTACTCTCATAGTGGTGGGATAAGGGGGGGGGGATCTAGAACCAGCCAAAGAGTCCTGGAGCATAGGCCACACGCACAACATAGTCTATCGAATGTTCCAGAATCTGCTCGTTAGAGGCGCTTGGCGATGTTCACTTGTTTTCTTGTCCGACGAAGAGCGCCGCCAGTGGTGAGTCTCGAACACCGGCTCAGTTGAATGTAGTGCGTGTTGTGGAGAGTGTCTCGTGATTTGAAGTCCATTCTAAGCGAGTCAACAGGGACAGCATAGCTGAGTGTTACAATCAATCATACCATGTTTTGTTGTAACAAGATTACACAATTAGTTCTCTTAGTTCGTCCAATTCGAATAACCCAAACCATGTTAAATGAACATTTACCATTTTACTCAAAAACGTTTTATGTTTTGTATTAAAAAATGTGGTGATAATATCTGGTTAGGCGTAGGATCCCTATTTTTATTTTTCCCATATTTCTTCATTTTGAAATGTGTATACCGTTATTATTTATGGCTTTTATTTATAATTAACTAAATTCCCAGGTATTCCATTGTTGTAGATCCATATGAGAAATCACCTATCTGTCCCTATTTTCTAGACGACTATTAATGGTTCATTGTAATAACTGTTATAAAGTTCTGTAAGAAGCATATATTCATTTTATAAACTAATTGTTTGGATAGGTTCATATTTGTTGAAATCTTCCCAGAATAATAGGATATTAGACGATCATTAATGTTTGCCGTATTCTCAGCCATATGGACAACTTTATTTTATTTCACCGTGTCTTACTACCTTTTCGGGTTATACGCAAATATGATAGGTACTTAAATGGGTAAGGATGAGAAAGAAAGTATTTTAGAGGTAGTAATCTGCATTTTCAAATTGAAGGTTTGATTTTGTTAGATTGGGTAGTATTGACATCAACCTGTCATAGATAGGCTTAAAAAACCTCTATGGATATAAATATATAACTATGAGTATGTATTCATAGCATTTAGAGAAATGAAGTTTGGAAATTTTGGATCATCTAAGTAATTTGTAGGTACAGTAAATGAAAACAAATACATGGATGAGGTGATATTAGCTCGTACAGACTGCATATAAATGTGTTTAGGATATAAATAAAATTTTCATTACTACGATAATGTTTAGAGAAAAAAATCTAAGAGTTTAGGAAACCTTATATAAGACCAGTGTTACTCCACGTATCTAGGCTGTGGATGCTAAGCAATAAGATAGAGAATACACTATTAGTGTTTTAACATAAACTATTAAGTATAATCTTTGGAACTGTGAAGGAAAATAGGGAATTCAGAACTTATAAAAATGTTGAGAGATGCGTTGTTTCTAAGAAAACAGACAGTACTGCAATTAAATAAGCAAATTAATTGAGGGGTTGAGGCATTCATTAAGAAGGGAGAAGGGGATTAAAAAAACAGGTATACCTAGGGAAGCCAGCGGGAAGAATGCAAATAGGAAGATTAATTTTCATTTGAGGGGATGAAGGAGTGACTTAGATTACTGAGTTTTTTCACACGAACGATTTATACCACAAAGTTTGCTGATGTATTGAGTGAATCATCAACTACAAAAAATAAAAAATAAACAAATTAGGAATTCAATCACATCGCATATAGTAGATTGCCAGTGTGTTCACACAATTGAGGTGAATAGAGAACAAGTAATGGTAGCGTATGGTAGCGTATCAAAGGATACAGCAAAGAAAAAAATAATGTGTTAAGGTTCACCCACTGAAGAGTGTGCGATTGATTGAAGGTGCGTTTCACCTACTATTTAATAAACTAAGGCAACATCCCCTTAAACTTCTGCCTCCCACAAAACTGGGCATGTATTAACGTTACAAATCAAAACCTAAATATCTATTTCCCGGCTTCCAGCCACCAAGGGCTCATGTGAGGAGCAAGAGGACAAAGCCTAAGACATGACCTTGCACCAAGAGAGAAAAACTTCAACTGAAAACACGCGGTAGCAACCGTCCATGTGAATGGTTTCCTTATCTTTCTTTGGTGTTGAGTGATGTCGTTACCATCAACCGCAGAGAAAACGTCAAGGAAAGAGCGTTGGAATCAATCTTTCACGCGGTAGACCAATTGCGCGTTGAGCGTGTGACAGGACCCACTTGGACCAATGTATTTTAACAAAATGCGCGTTAGAACTGACGTGATGGTAGGAGACACGCGCGGCAATGAAACACTCGTGTGAAACGGCACTAAGAGTGGGCCTACTGGATGCAGATGGTACTACTGATGTTGACAGGACGGCGTAGAGCTAGGATATGAACCGACATTGATTTAAAAGACCAGTAACGTTGGTCATTTTTATACCTTCATTTACTACACGTTTGCATTACACGCATATATAATTACACTAACTGGGTAGAGCCTAGTAAGGCATAATGTAGAGTAAATGTAACCATATATGTTTGGAATGTGATCGGGAAAATATTTAGTAAAACATATTCCTTGTAAACACCTGGTAGGGATTACAACCCCAACCTACCTGTAATTTGCTGAAACCAAATAACAGCGTATAATATGTATACCTCATGACCACTGAGTCAGATGGAATTAAATAGGAATGTTGAATAAGTAAAGGGTAGGTATGATAAATGTGAATTAATAGGAAATGTGTCCGGATTTGCGTGTAAGCAGAGTGGGAAGATTTTTTTTAGAATGTATGTGGAGGTAGAATGTGAAGATATTTAAAAAAAATTGTGTAGTGGAATAAAATGAAAATATTTAGCATATACCACCTTCAGTAGACCCAGCTGTGATTAAAATTTCGACAAAACCGTCAGTATCAAAACCGATTAGAGGAAACTAACGTTAATATTAGTAGTTAAAATGAAAGTTCTGACCACTTTCCCCCCATAATATCCACAACGATCATCCTCAATCAGGAGGAAGATCATTAAAAGGGCCACTCACCCTATTAGGTTTAGATCGATCCTCCTCACCATAGTTAGCCCATTTTCTCCCACGCTCGTTATCATCCGCCACCACCAACCACCACTGGAAATTATACTTTTTATTTAAATAGTTAATTATCATTAATTTAAAATAATTTATTTAGAGAATATTTGAATTTATACCTATTTTTAAAAATTCATATTGACAACTTGATTATGATAGGCTGATTTCCTTTCTCCCATAAAAATATCATTGATCATTCATACAAAAGGTAAAGAGTGAATCAGGAATAATTGTTTTGGGGATATTAGTGTTTTAAATATGATTATTAATGGTTTAAATATCCAAGCAATTACTATTAGTGTCATGTCTTGAGGTGTTTCCAGGTTATTCAGACAGTAGAGTAAAAAGGCTACTTCTGGAATAAATTTTTTGAGGTGTGCGTGAGCATGCAACGACCATTTTGAATTTTGGTGGCTTTTTGAATTTTGACAGCCAGATTGATATTTAGCAGTCATTTTGAATTGTTGACATATTCAAACCACTTCTGACAGGTCGATAGCTCTTAACAAGTTGTAAATTTAAGATATGTACTAAAAATCCTTACAGCGTAATGGATAAATCCAAGATAGTGGATCAATGCAAGATTGTGGATTAATCCAAGATCACGTATCCAATATGGTTAACCCATATCCAAAGACTTGACCTCTATCAAAATAGCTCAATGACCTGTCAATCATGTCTGAGCTTGTCTAAACATTTCTGTCCCGAATATGTCTTATCATTTCTAATCATGTTTGCTAATGAGCAATCAAGCTCAATCATGATCGAGGATACGATCATCAGTGAACATGGAAAATCATGATGATGGTAAATTATTATTTTTATTATTATTATTATTATTAGCACCACGTCTTACTACCCGTTCGGGCTATACGAACTTACGCTAATGTGTTATGGTAGGGTGATTGTGAAATGAAATGGAGGACCTACAGTTTAACGTGGAATCCAAACCACGGTGGAGGCCTGGCATTCCCCACATTCACAAGATGTCTTGTCAGAGGTGAAGGAAGGGTTTGGTAATCAGATAAATCTGTGCCAGGACCGAGGATTGAATCCCAGCCGCCAGCATAGAAGTCTGACACCTTACCCCTAGACCACCAGGTCACCGACATGACGGTAACCGATCACGTATAATCAAGCCTACGGATATAAATAAATATTGATTACCGTATGATATATATTTATTTATGATAGTTTTTATTATATTGTATTGATGAACTGTATTGTAAGTAAAGCTTTGTATGTATTGTATTGTATTTGTATTGTATTGTATTGTATTTGTATTGTATTGTATTATATTGTATTTGTATTGTATTGTATTTTATTGTATTATATTGTATTATATTATATTTTATTTGTATTGTATTATATTATATTGTATTATATTGTATTGTATTGCTTTATTTATGTATACGTTAATTTTGTATATAGTAATGTGTTTTTGGTCTGTGGTTATATTGGGTGTATTTATGGTTTGGATTTTGTTGTATGTGTGATATATATATGAATTGTATGTAAGTTTGTAAACTTTTATGGATGGGTGGATACAAATAATTATTAATATATCTATTTTATATATTCGTGTATGTATGTATGTATATATGTATATATGTATGTATGTATGTAAGTATGTAAATATGTATGTATATATGTGTATGTATATATACATGTACGTAAGTAAGTAAGTAAGTAAGTAAGTAAGTATATAAATATATATGCATGTTTGTATGTACGTATAGATGTATGAATGTACGAATCTCTCTCTCTCTCTCTCTCTCTCTCTATATATATATATATATATATATATATATATATGTATATATTTATGTATGAGCTGTATGATGTGTATGATGGTGTGTATTATATTGAATTAATGCTCTGTATTTAACGTAAAGCTTTATATGTGAGTATTGTATGTTTGTTTGTATTGTATTTTTATGTATTATACACATGTATGTATATTGTATGCAATGGTTTATGTATGTGTGGCTTTTGGAATACTAGTATATTATTTTAGTATGCTCAAGGATGAAAAATTAAACATGATGTTAGTGGCTGAGAGTTGATAGAGGTTGTAAATTTTTTTTTAGAGGGTAGGATAGAGAGCTGAAGAGGTGTCCGCTATCAACCAGATGTTACTGTGTGTGAGACCTCATCTCTACCAGTATATATACCTATAACTTCATTAATGTAACGTAATAGAATTTAATTTAAGCCTAGTCTGAGGTTCGCTAGGCTTAAATTAAATTAGGTCAGATTGGATTAGGTTAGATTAGGTCTGAACACATTAGAGTTCAAGTTAAGTTCAATGAATGATGAGCCTATATCATATGATTATGGTGTACAATAAAATTATAATTAGATATATTATATGTCTCGATAATGTAAATGATTAAATGTTGTAGGATGTTTGGTATGATCAATTATCTCCAATTCAATTTAGGTTTCTTGATTCTGTTAAGTGTCGGATGACTAAATGTTTAGCTTTATAGAAGGAAATGAGGTCTGGCAAGAGGTGGAAATAGATAAAGCAAGTATATTTTTTAAAGTCTTTCAATAGTTTGTCTTGGCGAGTCCTGTATGAGGAAACAAGTAGAAGGGGATATCATTATATAGGCCAGAACCTGTCTCAAAGCATGTGTTGGGTGTTGGATCCCTTCTTCCGTAAGATGGTGGGGTAAAGTCGTGTCAGGCCAATGATGGGTTCAGCTGTGTGGCTTAGGTTGATGCGCGATGTTTTAGGAGAGATGTAATGACTATTGACAAGATGTCTGTGTTTATGGAGATCAGAATGTTGAGGAGGTTTGGGGTTCTGGTGTTAGAAAAGGCTGGAAGGGATTTTCAGTTAGGGTTTTGGTTGTTTTGTTGTGACACCTTGGAGAATATGGCTAGGGTTTAGTAAGTAGGTGAATGGATCTTGCATTTGCTCGGAAAGAACATACAATAACCTTAACCTC
Source organism: Timema douglasi (assembly GCA_901482245.1). NCBI lineage: Eukaryota > Metazoa > Arthropoda > Insecta > Phasmatodea > Timematidae > Timema > Timema douglasi. The sequence goes on along the minus strand of CABEEJ010002279.1, from coordinate 16,870 downwards.
CTGGTATAATAATCGAGAATGCGTCTGGATAGAGACTGGAAGAAAGGCTGCTTTAGTGGCTGCGGGTCTATCACGCTATCCTCGCAATTGGCTACACTGTCTTTGATGGGGAGATCAATTTTCGAATCTCGTTTGGGGGTACTGCGAGTGGTTTTTTCAAAATGATTTCAAACAATACCCCTAAGCAAATGCGGCTACTCTTCCTTTAAATATAACCTTCTTAGCCCATAAAACCATTAACATATTTGGTACATATCTGTGTAACTCTAATGGGTAGTAAAACTTGGTGGTAAAAAAAATTGACATGTGTGGATGTAGTTGTAAGTGTGAGAAAGTAGTAGTGGGGCTTGGTAATTTACTGTTATGAGTTCTGGGTGTGGAGGGGTGAGCAACTGATGAGGAGTTTAAATTATAGGGAAATAAATCACCATTCGTTGGGATTACCACTATGGTTTCTAGATATGATGTAAGGCAGAAACAAAATAAATGCTTTAAAAATAGGGGAAGAGAAGGAAGGTTAGGAAGCTGCCAGGTTATTAATTAAGGACCTGTTAAAGTTTACATGCAGAGCTAGTTTTTGTCAGCCACCAAGGTAGATATTAGCGCTAGATAAACTACACCTCACGAGTGTGATTTTTAGAGCTAGTTTAGTTAAAGGAGAGTAAAGTGATGTTGGTGGTGATCCTGTGACGTCATCTCAGATTGCCAATACCTTGCATAACTGATTCGCATAGATTTATTAGGAAATAAGTTTGTCCAACATTTTCAAACTATTTCAGAAGGGGTATATAAATGATACTCCACAGCAAAACTGGTGTATTATTATTATTATTATTAGCACCACGTCTTACTACCCGTTCGGGTTATACGCACTTACGCTAATGTGCAATGGTAGGGTGACTGTGAGATGAAATGAAGGACCTACAGTTTAACGTGGAATCCGAACCACGGTGGAGACCTGGCATTCCTCAAAACTGGTCTAGTAGTAAGATAAGGGGAACGCATAAGTAAAAGATTTATAATATAAGAAACGTACTTGGATGGAACAGCTAACAAGATTAATTAGTACAACTTCTTTGGTCAATTAGCTGTTCCATCCAAGTACGTGGCTTATATTAATAAATTCATATTTCTACTTACTACAATTAAAAGGAATATTACTAAAATAAGTAAAGGATTTTATCGAACATGATGAAATAATTTCAGTAGCATTTTAGAAATGATTTTCTATAGAAAAATACTGTGTGATAGCGCGACATAAGAAAATGTTTATAGAATTATAAGGAGTTTAATCAATCGAAAATTCTGAAATAAGTTCATTATGAATTTGGATAAGGAATCCCACCGTATAACTCCAAGGGCTTACCGTTACAGGCTCTAGGTGTTGGATCTACCATCCTGAATTTCCACATCCAAAAGTAAAGTGGTGACCATCTTAAATATCCAATCGGTTCAGAAATGTTGCTACATGTTCAAACATGTTCAGCAATAGTTAAAATATAGTGCTCTTTCGACCCGATGTATTGGATTGATGGCCATCTTGAACTCTTGGTTGAAATGTCCTGAGAGGTTTAGGAATCTCTGGACAATTCAGGCATGATCAGGAATATTGGGCATGATCAGTTATAATGATTAGTAATGATGGGTAACGATCATATATGTTCACTGTTCAGGTAGAGACGTCATATCCACACAGTTTCAGACATGCTTGGACAGGATTTAAAGGTGATTGATATGTTCAGACAGGGGTGAAGTCACTGTGTATGAAGGCGAACATTTTGGATCGGACATCTTGGATTGATTCAACATCTTCAAAACTCACCCAAATTCCAAATGGCTACCTATATTACAAATGACCCCCGAAATTCTAAATGCCTGAAAAAAATTCCAAATGGCCTCTTAAAATAAAAATATTGATCGCATGCGCGCCTCAAAGTATGGCCTAGTAAAAACCTATTTACTCTACGGTCTAATTTTCCTGAAAACACTTCACGGTATGACAATGTTAAATGTTTGTATAGTTAAACCTTTAAACTCATAAGCTTCCAAAACTATGTGTTTTTAATTCAATCCTTACTCTTAGTGTGGAGGATACATTTTATTTTCATGGAATATATGCGAGCCATATTCGCCTTTTATAAATAAATATAAATTGTCCATTATAAAAAATTGCACACACACTTAATTTCTTTCGATAGTTAAATGTATAATATTAAAATAACCTAAATTAATTACTGAATCAAAAGGTATAGCTTCTGTTGTGGTGGCAGATGACAAGTGTGTGAGAGACATTTCAGAGCCAACTCCAGTTAGAAGGATCAATGTTAACCCAGGAGAGCAAGTGATCCTTCCCATTATCGTCTTATTGAGATAGGAGAATCAATGTTGGTCTCGGAGGGGAAAGTATTCGATTCTATATAAACAGCACTAACTTTTTTGTCAACGTGACCAGCTGTAAAAGTAGAATTTGATATAATATAGGAAAAGTTTATGAAATGTTTTTGGATAATTATTTCACTAATTTATTATTTATTGTAGATTAAAATATATTGTTTATTTACGAAAGATGGAAACCTTAGCTAGGTCATAAAAAAAAAAAAAGCCGGTTTTGATTCAAGGCAGGGCGAAAACATGTAGTCTATCTTTTGTGAGCTTATGACTTTTTTCATCTCACAGTTATGAATGGACGTCTGAATGATAATGTGCTACATCTGCTCCAGATTTAAGTCAAGTTTATTTAATTTATATGGTCGAATGGTCAAAGCTCTAAGGCATCATTCTCACAAAATACTGGACTGCCGATGACGAGGAGAACGGGGTTCTAATCCTTGTTGGAAGTACTGTTGCTGGATTTTACTAAATTATTTACCACTTTTGTTCCATGCAGATGAAGAAATATATCCTCTAAATTCAGCCTTACCTCTAACACATAAGTAAGTCAGTTCATAAGTAATTAATCTAAATCAGCAGTTAGACAGGGTGATTGAAATGTTAGCTTGTAAGTCATATACCAATAGAATATCGTGTTTCAAAAACGGGTTTTCATATCCCTATTGATAAACCAAATTAATGAGTATTTGTATGAATAAAATGTAAATTTGAGAAATGATCATTTTTTTATTTTTAACATCGCCAGGTACTTGGTAATATGGTACACGCCGTATAAGCCTTGTGCTCCGAAAGGTGGGATAGAAACGTGCAGTAGACAACCACAAAGTAACCTGAACAAGGTCCAGGCAGTTCCAACTCCTCCTAGTAATCGTGTCTTCTTCTTGCCTGGCGAGCCTGCGTTTACAAAGTTAGTGCGGCACTAAGCCATGTGGCGGAGACACTCATCCAATTATCTGCACTGTAAACTCAAGCCTCTGGCACTAACCCCTTACACACGTCTTGTAACAAGATTCCCTCACCATATCTCTCTCTAGCTCTCTCTCTCGTTTTGAGGTTGGAAGGTTGGATCTGTAAATAAAACAATTAATATGCTTTCATGGCTTTCCCTTTTCCTCATCCAATTTCTGTCTTTCACTTTGTATCGTTTCATTTTGGAAAAGAAGGGGGGAGGGGGGGGG
>CABEEJ010002279.1:0-12861 GCA_901482245.1 Timema douglasi | reverse complement strand
CACACACACACACACACACACACACACACACACACACACACATATATATATATATATATATATATATATATATATATATATATATATAATATGTGAGTATTCCAGACGCAATAAACACAAAAACAGAGATAAATAAAATTAGTTAATTCAATTATGTTTGACAACATCCTAAGCAAGTAGGGTTATTACAGCCCACAAGCTCAGTGAAATAAAGACCCTATTTATCACATATTTCATGCATATATATTATTCGGCTAGCACATTGTTTCTCCAACTGTGGTACGTAGTGGTAATTCAGGTTGTCTGCAGGATGGACCATATTACAAATTAAGTATTCTTTAAAAGAACTAAAAAGTAAATTATTGACAGGCTAACTCCACAAGTCAACAGAAGTTACTCGTTTCGGTGGCAGCATGATCCAAGGCTTTAATATCGCACTGGATTAGAGTGCTGAAGATGGGGAGCTTGAGGTTAGAATCTCAGTCGGGTGTGGTGAGGGTTATTTTTCCAAAATCATTTTTAACCTATCTTTCAACGCAAATGTGAGTACACGTCCTCTAGATATAACCTTCCTATTCCTTAAAACCATTAGCGTAATTATCACATAAGCTTTAACCTGAATGGGTAGTAAGACCAGTTGCTTGAAACGAAATGTTGCATACCACATAAATGTGCCTACATGAGAAACGTTCATAAAAAATAAAGTCAAATAAAAATTCCACCTCTAAAAGCTTGATAAACACACACATTATTGGAAATGTAGTTGTTGGTAAGGGAATAGATGAGTAGTATATTAAAGTGGGTACTTCACAAGCGCATCTAAAAGCTATGAAGAGGTATACATATACATTGAACACTTATCAAGTGGTTCACAAATACACCCAACACACTTGTAAATTGGTCCACATACACACCTAACACTTATCCAAAAATCCACATGTGTAGTACATCAAACAATTATTTAGTGGTCCACACGAACATGAAACGCTTATCAAGTGGTTCAGAAATATATCCAACGCTTATCAAGTGGTCCATATAGGTTATACCTCCAACACCTATCAAGTGGTCCACATATGCACCGAATATTTATCAAATGGTCCACTTATGGGAAAGGTTTTGTTAAACATTGAGTCATGGCAAGTAAAGTATAAATGAAAGCAAGTGTATCAGCATTTGAGTGAAAAATGACCCTAAATACACCTGTCGTGGATTTTGAGCCCCAGTTTCCCAGTCACCAGCAAACCAGACAAGATGAGACTGGCACTTATCCCGTGTACCCATGGATGTACGCTCCTTCTTAGTTATTAACTACCTTAACAAATTATAATATTACTGATTGCTTCATTAAAAAAATATACCTGACTTTAAATTAATTTATAAAGAGGATAAAAATGTACTTTCCAAATGTGAATTGGTCTTTGAATTTTCACTTCCTATGATAATTTATAAATATTTTTTAAAACTTATTTAAAATCACATTGTGATTTATATATTATGTTTAATATTCTAAGATAGCTTAATCCAACCATAATGCATTTATTGCTATTATTGGAGCATATTTTCTAGTTTATCAATTAAATGTCAACTTTAATATAACTTTGTATTAAGTTATACTGTGTTAAAGATAAATCAAGTTTATTTACTTAAAACCACTGAGGCCTCAGAAACAACCGTCAATGTCAGATATTGATCTATGTTCTTTTCTCCCTCTACCTTCCAAATTTCAAGATCGTGCGACCGACAGTTCGGCCGTAGCCTTTGTTCGAAGTGAACCGTGTTCCTGAGCTCCGTCGGAAATATTTTGAGTGTAAAAGGTGAGCAGCGTGTCAACATGAAGTTTCTTGTAAAACTTGGGAAATCTGCTACAGAAACGTATAATTTATTCAAGGAAGTTTATGGTGATCAGTGGTTATCTCGTGTTAAAAATGTTCGATTGGCTTAAAACATTTAAGGAGGGGAGGAAAGAGATCAAAGAAGATCCTCACTCCAGCCGTCCTCGCACAACAAAAACAAATGTTAATATTAAAAAAGTGAGTGAAATTGTTTGAAAAAATTGACATTTGAGAATTCGAGTAATTGCTGACTTAGTTAACATCAATGAGGAAACGTTCTACAAAATTTACATGAAAATTTACAAATGAAAAATGTTTGCTCTAAAATGTTGCCAAAACTGCTCACTCCTGAGCAAAAGGAAACTTGAATGGATATTTGCGCTGACATTCTTCATAACATCAACAATCATCAATTTTTTTTAGTAAATGTAATAACTTGTGCCAAATCATGGTTTTTTCAGGTCAATCCTGAAACTAAGCGTCAATTCATGCATTGGATGAGTCCCAGTTCACCAATACAAAAGAAACACGGGTGAGCAAGTCCAAATTCTAAGCAATGATTATAGGTTTTTTTATATTTGAGGGATTGTTTACATTGATAGGGTACCTGAAGGTCAGACTGTTAACCAGGTTTACCATAAGGAGTTGTTGACAACCATTCTTGAACGCATAAGTAGAAGAAGACCTGAAATGTGGAAGAACGGCTCGTGGATGATTCTTCATCAGGACAACGCACCAGCACGTAAAGTGCTTTATCTCCATAGGTTTTGGGCAAAGCACAATATTCCGATGTTGGAACATCCACCTTACTCACCTTATCTAGCCCAGTGTGACTTTTTTCTATTCCCAAAAATAAAGTCTGTACTAAAAGGAACCCGTTTCTAGTCTGTTAATGCTGTGAAGGAAAAAGCGATGAATCTCATGAACATCCTCTTAGAAAAAGTCATGAAACATTGCTTCCAACAGTGTAAAATTCGTATGGTGAGGTGTAGGGATCAGGGAGGGTACTACATTGAAAGTGATAACATGTCCATTGAGTAATTTTGTAAATTCAATTTTCTTGAGCCGCGGTCCGGTTATTTAATAGCCAAACCATATAAATACGTTTACATAATGTATTTATTCATAGACCTATATATATATTTTCCCTCTGGTTCTTTATAATTTATGTAATTATAGTGTATATAGTATACCGTAACATGTGGAACCCACTTTAGCAATGGCTAGGAAACACAAAGATAAATAAAAATGTTTATACAAATATGTGTTCCACTTGACTTTGTTTCCGAACTATAGTCATTTATGTTCTCCAGAATGTGGAATTAGTTTGCATTACATGAATTGCTCAGAATAACCATCTTCAGCCTGAATGTGAGCTTTATGTGGTCGTTGAGTCGTAGAGTACCTCAATCTTTTGAAAATACAACCAGACTTTTCTTTAAAGAGAACCAACTGGAATAACTCTTAGAATATACCTAAGCTACAGGTTGAGGTACATCAAGTATGGTATACAAATAGTTTAGTGGAACCACTTGGCTGTAACTTGGAAAAAAGATCAAATAAGACGTATGTTTATATATGTATATGTTTGTATATTCAGTCTACTGTAGAAATGGGTCCCACATTTTAAGGTACATCCTGTATATATACTAGTTCATAATAATATGTACGATACCTTAGTTTTCCTACTAACGGATATTTGGAACACCTTTTAGAAAATACAAACATATTTATGGAAATTAACATTGATAATATGTTACTATACTATCAGTGATATTTTATAGGTATTGATAATATCTATCAAAAGAGGGAACTGCACATCACTTAAAAACCAGTGTATATTAGTTTTAGTTATGTTCATATTTGATTTGGTAAGGATTAATAAATAATGAAATTATATTTTTTAAATTTTATTTTTATTCCCTTCTCCTTGTTTGATATTAGTCTTAGTTTTCTATGACAACATGTTTCAGTGTTATATAATTATATATGTTACACCATCTTCAGGTATAATTTATGATAAGGAAGGTACTATTTTTAGTACACACTAGAAGAAATTTGTGCAAATTTTAAGGTATTATATTGATACCACACGCGAATTTTAAATTTAATACCTCAAAAATTTCACCAAATTTCATATAATAGGTATTTGAAATAATATCATATTTATCGTAAATATGAACTGAAAATGGTGTAACATCAATAACAACACCGTAACATGTCGTCACAGAACACTTAGGCTAGTATCAAATAAGGAGAAGGGAATTAAAATTAATGTATATATAAATAAATAGCTATATATATATAAATATTTATTTATACGTATATTTACGCCTGTTCTTTAGAACAATGGGCCATAGCCCTCACCCCCTCCTAGACAATACTGCCCAGCAAAACACAGTAGACCAGTGCCTGATAGACCTTACTCATAGCTGACAGTGAGGCCTGTGATGGTTGTTCATATCGTTAGCTACCTAGAGGCTATTAGAAACACAGCCGTAAGTAAGCAGCTTCGTTTTCCCTGAATAATAGCGAGCTTACCTCACATGATTCCACTACGGCTCAGCATATAATATAGGATCCTTGTGTAATAGATGAAAGCAGGAATTCCACATAAGTGTAAACTGAGTATACATTTTAGCTTTGTTATAAAGTGTTAAATAAACAAGGAAGAAACATTATTTATTTAATCTATGGTACGACTTAATTTAAACGTATTTACTCCATGTTACTCAACATTAAAACAATTTTATCGTGGTCTTGTCATTAAATCCGTTTAAGCATAACGCACTTTTCTATTTAAATATTTGCGTTACTAACCTTCAGTAAATTAATAAATTGATGCTTCCATCAAGTTAAACTTCACACCCAATTAAATTAATGAGGTCGGACTCTGAATTAAACCAACAGGTAGTTTCATAAATTAATGACTGTTGAATCTAACACAACAGTAGCTTTTCCTGGTCAAATATGGGTAATCCCACATTTCTACCACAGTATTACGTCCCCACTCCCAGGATTTTACATAATACAAGCATTGGTTTTATTCAGGAGGACCTCGGATCAGTGTTCACGTTGTTTAAAGTGTCAGGCTTGCAATACCTTGAATTATTAGTGCCAAATTTCATCAATTAGCTATTTATATAAATATAATGAGAGTTTAAGTAACCAAATAATCCACGGCGTTTCTATCGTAATGGCCTGGATTGCTTTTAATGAGGAGAACGAGGTTCAAACCTCGGCTGGGATATATTGTGGGTATTTTTTCCATAAGATTTTTTTTCAGTATTCCTATACTAAGATTTTGGTACGGTTACTCTAAATTTAACCTTCCTAATAACTAACTCATTAGCCTACCTAACAAATATGCGTTAAATTCAAATGGGTAGTAGGACGTGGTGGAAAACATAAATAAAAATAAATATATTATTTATAAATATCCCACTACAAGTACGGGTGGGTAGGCTAAGTAAGCATCAGCCTCAATTTCTTTATCTTGATAGTGATAGGTCTAAGGTTCGAATACAGCTTAATGTCCTTTAGGCGATGATTTTTATAATTATCTATTTACTTTCTCTCAAAGTGAGCCATTCTTTTTCTAATTACCGAATTGCTTTCTCTATAATTAGTATATTTTTTCTTTCGTAGATTTTTGAAGTCCTGGCTGCATATTGTGGCACAACAATGCATTTTAAATCTTTTATTTAGAAATATTTTAAATAATAAGCCCACACTTAAATTTATAGTTAAAAGTTTTTCATTGACGACAATTATTTTTATTTTTTTATTTAGGTGTTTAATTAGAATCAAAACTTATATTTTATCCTTCATTCCAAGATGATAACTTTAAAATTACTCTTTCCCCAGCTCTCTTTCATTACACTAAACCACTAAAATAAGTGGGTAGTGAGTTGTTTACATTTTAGACAAAGATAAATTAATGTTTTATTTATCGATATACAATTATACACCAATCATGGTTTTCATGGTAATGTTAACAAACAATGATTGTACAGATGAACCAACACCTACAAAGAAGGAAAAGATGTAAAACGCGCTAGTTAAACTGGGTTTTAGTTTAAGGCTACTATTTTTGACACCATCTTGGACCCCTAATCTTTAAAATGGTGTGCTTGTTTATCAAAATCGGGTAAATTGTTTTCTAGTTGTTGCAATTAATGGAAATGGGCTTGTAAAAAATTATTTATATATATATATATATATAGAGAGAGAGAGAGAGAAAGAGAGTGAGAGATTGAGTAAATGTGAGAATGTTAATTAGTGTGTGAGTGTATAAGTGTTTTATTTTGTGAGTAAGTATGAGGTGGAGAATTTAAGTGTTAAAAAGGGAGTGTGAAAAAGTGAGTGGAATAAAGTGATTGTGAGAAAGGGAGTGGGAAATAGTAAGTGCTAGTAATTAAGAGTTAGAGAGTGTAATCAATTAGTGTGAGCGGGTGATAGTGAAAGAGAGTTTGGGAAAGGGGTTGAATGAGAAAGAGAGAGTGTGTGAGGGAGAGAGATTCTGTGGGATATAGAAAGTGTGAGATAGAAAGCTAGAGAGTGTGTGTGAGAGATAGTCTGTTTTTTGTGTGTGAAAGAGAGTGCGTGTGTTTTTGAGAAATAGTGTATGTAAAAGTGGATTTGTGTGGAATAGTGTGTGTGATAAATAGTTATCGTGTGTGCGAAAGCATGTTTATGTGAAAGTGTGTCTTTTTTTTTCTTTTTTTTTTTGAGGGGGGAAAAATACTTTTACGCACAGTGTGCCGGGCTCGGTTTGGAAGTTAAAGTGCCCACAATGCCGCCAAGATTTGCGGCTTATTTAGGCTTGACCAAACCCCTACCGACTAAAAAACCTGACCCTCTTCTCCTCGCCCTTGTTACACCCCTACGGAACCACCGTTAGGTATTACTTCGTGGGGGGAGGCATTAGCTGTTGTTCCGCTCTTTCTTTTGTGACTTGGCCTCTCCTACTTCCCCGTTCCCACCTAGAATGTGAAAGAGTGTGGGTTTGTGTGTTTGTGAAAGAGAGTTTTTGTGAATTAGAGCGTGTCTTTGAAATTTTATGTATGTAAGAGAGAATTTTTGTGAAAATTGTGTAGAATAAAGAGAGTGAAAAGTAGTGTGTGTGAGAAAGAGAGTATGTGTGTGGATGGAAAAGAGATAGTGTGTGTGTGTGTGTGTGTGTGTGAAAGTGTATTTAAGATAGAGTGTGAGAAAGATAGTGAGAGTTTCAGAAAGAAATTTAATAATACAAGAGTTGCATTTTACAATCGAGGCTCCACCCAAACCAATGCTGCATAGACTTTCGTCCGATTCATAATACCCACTCCAAGAAACGTCGGCTATTTATTCAAATCACCTACAATAGTATTCTTCACTATTGTAGTTCCATGTCACTTCAAGCAATATACAAACAATATCATTCAATATCATTCACTATCAACTCTCTACAATGTAAACTGTTCATATACATACCCTCTGGATAAACTGGCTTGCACAGCCTAGTAGCCTAGTTGACTTCAAAACGTCCTAAATCGACGAGTGGGGCAACTTTGCCTTGATGTATCAGCACTTGATGTTCCGACCATCCCGGTTTAGACATATATGATGGGCGATTTTCTGCACACCTGGCGAAGAGTGCACGCGGACATGGCTGCCCTCTTTCGGATTGTTTGTGCAACCATCACCTGATCTCTGACGTCAGCAGCCAAGCAGTTAAAAATATTTTTGACAACAAACCCGAGTATCGTCTATACGGAGTGGGATGACCAATCAGCGACCAACAAGCTAGATGGCCTATGTGAGGAAGACAGCGTGATCCTCCCAAATTGTTACGTCACCGACTTAGTTTGAACTATTCCCCCTAACATAACTACTCAGTAAGATCACTATATATTATGAAAATGTGGAAGATTTAAGCTGAATATTGAACTCGGCACAATCGAAGATGGACCTCTGTCATATTTATTTATATTAGACTATTGAACTCAGCACCATCGAGGATGGACCTCTGTCATATTTATTATTTTCATCGTCAGGAGGCAACTTTTTATAATCTGGACTCTGTGAAGGAAAGTTATAATACTCTGTAAATATTTAAAAAATTTCGTACAAGTCTGAATTATGGAACTTTAACTATTTAATATTGTTATAGTCGAGGTAGGCTGATATTTGTTTATTAAGTATGGACATTATTTAAATCTATTTTCAAACTAAAAGTAACTTCAGTTTCGTGTCGCCACTTAAGGGCTTGTTTCTTAAAGATGTTTCAAATTCTCAATGTTTTCTGTTTTAACTTAACGAAATGTTAATTGAAGTTTATTAATATTATCTGTCTTAATAATCTGGATATTTAGACTATCCGTATTATCCTAGCTTTTGTTGTTGTTTATTCAAAATCATTTATATACATTCCAATATTTTGTCTAAAGTAAACTTGACTATTCTTCACATATATTTATATTTGAAATGTGGCAAACTTCTAAATGTTCTTTAACTTAGTATCGATTGATAGACCTCGTTCAGAATCTGAATGATGCCGATTCAAGTATTACCACGTGAGTTAACATTAGGAGTAGTAATAGCCAGAGTTTATTCGGTGACGTAAGAACTTGACGTCAGTAGTAATGGGTGTGTGAACCCACATTGTCGTCACAGGATTAAGACGTCTTTTCTATAAAGGGAAACTTGTATTTTGGACATTGACGTCTTCAAATTTAATGAATTATTATTTTCTGTGAGTATTAACCATCATCATGTCTTATTTGAATATAGTCTATAAAGAGGAAAACCTGTATTTTACTACAAATATATCATTTAAATCGGAGGGAAATATTTCTATAAATTAAAGATAAATACACATTTTCAACGTCATAAGATCATTAATTAGAGGGGGTAGCAGATGTTTAAATAATAGTGACGTATTTGACATTCTTACTTCAGCCTGTGTGGATTTCATCTAGACGTCACATCAGATTTGAATGAATTAAGTCAGGGACGTAACTAATTGTGTGTGTACGTGTTTACGCTACTTAATTGTGGTTGGTGCTGATATAGTGACGTTAGCCTGCATTTGATCTAGACGTCACATCAGATTTGAATGTATATTAAGTGCCGAGGTACATTTATTGCATTATGACGTCATATTTAATTATAAAATTATATTGCTCTTACTACATAATCTAAATGAGAGGGAAATATTACTAGAAATGAAATTAAAAATAAAAGTTTTTTTTTCACATTTTAATTATAATAAAAATATATACATATTTTACAACTTATTATTGTCATCCATAAAAATACAATGATCGTCAAACAGTGATAGATAGTCAAAATATGGTATAGGATCGGGTGGGTCAACAAAAGATTTGGAGGCGAGGGAACATCGATATATTAGGGTGATTTAGATATCAGTGTGAACCTAGATAGGAATCAACTGGTTTCCATACTGTCAGTTGTTTTTTTTTGAATGACAAAACATAAGTTTTGAAAACAGTTGGAAATTTTTTTAATCTCAACTTAGTTAGTATTCAGTGTACACATACCGGGTAGAATAAAACCAGTTTTTTTTCAAAGCTCAGCCAAGATCATATCATTTATACAAGTTTTAGTGTAGATGAATTGTAGAAAAAACAACTTCTGACTGTAATCAGTTTAAATGTTTATTACAATGATATTTATATATCAAATTAAAATAATTGAAATAAATAAACTAGATTTGAACATGTTTTTTAGAATACATTCTTATAAAATTAATAACTACACAGAGGATGGCTCTATTAAACAACATACATGATTAAAATTTACTTTAATTTCTAATTTCATAGAGAGTAGGACGTCATATTTAATTATACACTAAAAAGTTAATACAAATATATAATTTAAATGAGAGGAAAATATTACTAGTAATGAAAAAAATAAATATAAGTTTTTTCACATTTAATTATAATAAAAAAATATACAGGTTTCACATATAATTGTTAAATGATCAGAAATTAGTTACAAAGTATAATAACAGTGTTTAGTAGTTACTTTTATTTCAACCAGTATTACCGGACGGTACAATCCTAAGCTTGATGGAATTGTCATCCCCAATTTCGTCATAAATTAATACAGACTTCGATTTATTAACAAGGTCAATATGCTCTTCTGTGTCATATTTTAGAAAATTTCTTAGGCAAAAAAAAACCTACAATATTATCGTTTAAATAGGCTTTTACATAAATAGCTCTACCAAACTTTGTGTCTCTCTCTTTAAAAGATATAATATCTAGTATTGTATTCACCGTTAAACTTCGAAGAGAAATATATTGAATGTCGGTCTTGGCTGAGTAGAAGTCCTCTATAAACTTGTCCATGCCTTTAAAATTCAAACAAATATATTATAGAAATAATAATAATAAGGCAGAAACATTTAAAAAATAAATTAAAAAATAGTTATAAATTACCTTGAGTTCCTTTGCTGTAGTTTTATCTGCACTCAGATTACCCCGCATAGCTTGTAGGTTGGTCGTATGCGTCTCTGAACCGACGGGTAGATCGAAGTTCAATGCTGTCTCTTCCCAATTGTGTATATACTCTAAGTGCTTTCGATATCCAGTCGCTTAAAACTTTACAATAGCGTTTTGACCCACAATCGTATGACTTTTTAAAGTGAGAAAAGCATTCAGAACTACAAAAATTTATTGTCCGTTCGATGAAAGACTCTTCTAGAATCTCCAATACACATGTATAATTATTAAAACAATCAGTTTTTCCGAGCTCTACGCTTCTATCTCCATCAAAGTACTATTCCAGAATTGATATATCACCTATAAGCGATATAAAATGATGGTTACCACATTCACAAACACCACGACGCCCTCTCTTGTCCGTTTTATTGAAATAAGATCTACCTGTTAAAATATTTTTAGATTGACGCTCAATATGGCGACGTTTAAATGACTGAAGGTGGCTGTTTAAACACAAGTCTTCAACTGATTCCATTTTTATAATTCTTATGGCTTAAATACACAACGTATATATTTCTACTCTCAAGGTGAACAGCATCTACTATCCATCTTTCTAATTAAGTATTCAACTTACATCTCACTAGCCATTGAGTCACGATTACAAAGACCAAGGCTGAGCGTGTACCTTTCTAATTAGATATTCAGGTTGGTTGTGAAAGGTCAACTACATCTGAAAGTTAATTACATTGGTGTGCAGAAATCAAGACTCACGGTGAACCACATTTGACGGGGTTGTAGGAAAACACATTGATCTGCTGGCCTATAAAAAGAGAATTTAACTATACCAAGTTATCATTTCAAAGCCATCTTGTCGACTGAAAAGAAGTTATCAAGTAAAGTAAATAACCAGCTCTCGCATTTTTGCAAAAGTAAGATCAATTTATTAGTTAAACTAATATTTTAAATATTTTTTCTCTATACTTATAAATTCTGTATTTTATATATTTCTCTATACTTATTATTATTTATTTTTTTATTTTAAATATTTTTGCGTGTTTCTCTTTTCTCAATTTTCTTTTTAAACTAATATTATATATATATTTCTCTACACTTATTATTTTTTCTATTTTAAATATTTTTACTCTATACTTATAAATTTTGGAAAAAGTAAGATCAATTTTACTATTTTTTCTCTGATGTTCAATTTAATAGTTAAACTAATATTTTTTCGCTATACTTATAAATTTTGGCAAAAGTAAGATCAATTTATTAGTTAAAATAATATTTTATATATTTCTCCATAATTATTTATTTTTTTATTTTAAATATTTTTCTCTATACTTATAATTTATTATTTAAACTTACAATTAATATTCTTTTTTCTTTTTTTAGTGTCTAACGAACAAACATTTATAATTAACGAATCTAGCGACAATGCTAGACCATCTACTTCAGATATAAACACACAACGCGAGCACATTTTTGATTATGCTGGAGGGATTACAAACACTAATGACTCATTTACCGTAATAAGAAAGACAGGACGTACGTATAGTCGGTTCAATACTTTAGGCAGGGATATTTTAGTTCGATTTAAGCCTCTGATTGCGAACGTGAGTCCAATGCAGTACCTAACTACGTGTTTCTCAAGCCTATTAGCATACTTGCTCAAAGGTACGGCACCTTACGATTTAATTGGATTCACGATTACGAACACGGAGAATAACCTTGATAAACCGGTCGGGGCTTCTTACCGTAGATGTGACCAAATTGATGTGAACAGTATTATGAATACATTAACAAAAGTTATTCAGAGTAACGCCAGATTTGGTATAGCCGATGTATTGAGGATTAGAGTGAATCATATCAAAATGTATATGGGCAACGGTAGAGCATTAAAAAGAAGATGCCTTTCGAACGATTATCTAAGTCTCCATAAAAGAGCATTGTGGTTGTTAGAGCATTGACGAATTGTTTGGCTCACGCTATAGTAATATCGGTAGCCAAAATCACAAATGATATTAATTATAAATCATATATTAAGGGGGATAAAATAAAAAATGCTGTAGATGATCTGCTCGCAAAAACGCAGGTAGATTTATCCGGGGGAGGGGGGCGCGATCATCTCGATAAATTTCAACGTTGTTTCCGTGATCGATATAAATTACGCGTTTATAATACCCTCTCGACGGTCAACGGATTGTGGTATGAGGGGGCTTCATCTTCGACTAGGTACATTAACCTACTGTACGATGACGTCACGCATCACTTTAACGTAATAATCAATATAGCGGCCGCGTTTTCAGTTCTGTATTTTTGCGACGGATGTAATACAGGCTTTGAAAGAGGTGCAAGACATTCATGTAAGAGTACTTGCCCACAATGTATATCCATACCTCCGTGTTTGTATGCAATCGAAAAGGTGTATTGCAGTGATTGTAACAGATTCTTTAGGTCTGGCACTTGTTTCACTAGCCATAAATCGAATAAAACTCGCGGTAAGAAAACCGTTTGTGTTTTAAGACAGGTGTGTATTACCTGTGATAAAACAAAGGGGAGTAATCACGAATGTTTTAAAT
>CABEEJ010002278.1:98250-116947 GCA_901482245.1 Timema douglasi | reverse complement strand
TATTATTACTAGGCTTGCTTGTTGCCCCCCTAAACAGAAACCTTACCGCACGGCTCGCCCCGGGGACCAAATCTTCCCAATGTCAGATCACAGAGGGCTGTGATATTCTTGTACGTTATCAATACCTCCAGCTGGAGGTCGTGTCTACTCTACATCAACAGAGAAACTTGGCTACCAGACAGTCAACTGTTGTTTTACCCTCCACCCCCCTCCCGTCCACAGGAGTCACGACATGGCCGCTCATTTACACCGCCTTCTAGAACAACTGACACTTCTACTGTGTAGCGCTGGCGCTAAGGAGGCGACAAACGAGACAAACGGTCGAGATTCGTATAGTTTTACAAAGAAAGAAGATCTTATTAACACATTGAATACAACTAAATAATATCAAGCGCTTATGTTTATATTTTAGTTTTGTATCTGATAACAGTAATAGGTATTCTAACATATTTAAAATATATAGTCAGATCAATAAAATATGAAACTTCTAGAACTGATTCTCTCATACTTTCGCTACTAATAACAATTTGGGGGTTGTGGCCTATCCCAAGCAGCGGCGAACCTAGAGGGGGGTAATCTGGGGAGTGTGCCCCTACCAAGACGACAAATAGTTTCATTAAGATCCTAAACTAAACTAAGTGTAATAAAAGAAAATATGTGCTCAATATAAACATAACATTTCCAAACAACTTGATAGTAATAATTTTAAAATAAACACCATCACACACATTTAAAGTAATTCCAAGATAACCAAATGTGAAATAAGAACATAAATAATTATTTCGATGGATTGTAGTGAAGGCCTCTTACATTAATAGAATCCCTTCCCTCAGTTACCTTGACTCTGAACTTCAAGTTGTGTGATAGTCGTTTTCAAAAGAATGAACTATAAACCTTGGTGTCTGACGTTCACGAACGACTGAACTACAATCTCTAACCTGTGGGATATTAGCGTACAACTGAACTATATAAGTAAAATAGCTCGTTTAAGTGAACTGTATCACTTCAAACTAATCCCTACAAGGAATGTCTCCACCTATCTTCTTTAATTTGAACGAACTGGGCAGAGTTATGACGCCGTGCAACCATATATATGTATATATATTCCGTATCACGATAGGCCAATCACTCCCCACCTCGCTCAGAGTTGTTATTGTGTCACGGCTAGCAACAAGTTCTTTGTACTCTTAACAGTGAAGGAGAGTTCCAGTTTTATTTCTATTGAACTGTCTACGTGACAAAATGATTGCGTTGAGGCTTCACGTCTCTCATGCGTGAGAATAGGTTGAAATGTTGGATGATTAAAACTAAGGAAAATTCAAAATTCCTCTTCGAACTAGCTTAATTTATGTGGTCGAATTTTAACAATGAGTAAAATACATATTGGAAACTGATTTATAGAATAGGGTTCATTTCTAACTAAAAACTGACTGGAACATTAGTATAGCCTAATTATTAGAATAATTGGAGTAATACACTAACACTTCATAAACCCCTTGATGGTACAAGAACGTGACTTACAAACTAACTATAATTAGGAAACTATGACTGAAGCTACACAGGCAGCTGTGTGACAGCAGACTGGACTCAAACAGGCCTGTGTTCGACCCCTCTTACCTCCTAGACACGAGATAGATCTACGAATATGTGACAAATTATCATACCACTCAGGGGGATGGCTACCTGAGAAGGGTTTACTAATAACTTTAAAATATTTACAATGCGGCAAATGGTACCACATGATGGGAAGGTGTGTCAGGCTTCAGTTTTAAATTCACCTAGGTGAATTTAATTTAAGTGGTGTGTAAGATGTCTCTGATATGCATGGTCGCGTCGCAAAGGAGAATGGAAATAGTAGTGGAGGGTTTCGAGTATTGGTAATCTAACTTAATATAACTTAGCCAAACCTAACCTAAGCTAACCTAACTTAAGCTTATCTAACCTATCTCACTATTTAACTTACACTAAGTGAAATTTTGACGTTCTCACAAGCTATCTACTATCTAGCAATGCACCTTGTTTGCAAATATTAGTTTTTTATGATAAATAGATAGAAGTACTTCCATTTGTCACACCGTAAATAGTTTTAAGTCATTAGTAGATCCTTTTCAGGTAAGGTGATATGAAATCTAGTGGTACAAGATGTCACTGGTACCATTTGTCAGAACATCAGATCAGCGTATCAGTTTGTGCGATGACGACACACATATACCACAGGATAAAATAACACCATTGATGATAAGTAATATTGTTCTGCTAAGATTATTATCTTACTTTCCTTTAACAGAGTTGGACTGGTAGGCTACAAGTGGACCGCGACCAGAAATATGACGGCCCATAAAATGCATTCATTAATACCATAATAATAATAATAATAATATTAAACTGAGATTTCAAGGAGTTTTTGAAATGTACGTACAGCCTAATATTCACCGGAATATTCTTTTAGAAAACACGATTATTTTTTAACCAAGCCAACCTCGTGGTCTTGGGGTAAAGTGCTCGCCTCAGGACCCGTAGTTCGTGAGTTTAAACCCAGCTTAGGCTGATGGATATTTATTGAGCGATAAAAATCTGTAGCGCAACTACCTTCTGAGGGTAAGTAAAGCCATCGGTACAGTGTCAATTGTGGCTTGTAAGAGAACCCTGGGAGGAGGGAGAAAATACCTTTCCCGGCGAAATTGTCAGGTCCTTTAGCTCTCGCCCATCACACTGGGACAACCATGAACGAAATAGAAGTAGAAGGAAGAAAATTAGCGTTTTACCATTCTGGTTTATTTACTGATAACGCTTCCCTCTTCCTGTGACGAGTTTACACAGTGGCTATACTATTTGTTCCCTAAAAAATTGACTTGCTTTTTAAAATTAGCTTTTCTTGTTTCCTATTCTAGATAAACATATAATAGCTTGGACTTTTTTAGTCCACATTCTGGCAGGAATACTCTACAGGACATTTTAGTTACTAGGCCAAATAGCTTAAACCGTAGCTGGTTAAAAAAAATACGTTTACAAAAAAAAACCACTTCAAAATAAAAATAATAATGTTTTAACACCGTAGTACTATTTTTAGAATCATTTAAGAACCAGCATTTGCCCGCGGCTTAGCTCGCATCTTTGAAACAAAATATTATTCAGAGCACATAAACTGATCTCACAGAAGAACGCAATATTTTCTTAATTTTAATCATAAGTTTTGTGTAAGCAAAGTATATACATTGTTACATTATTATTATTATTAGCACCGCGTCTTACTACCCGTTCGGGTTATACGCACTTACGCTAATGTGTAATGGTAGGGTGATNTCTTACTACCCGTTCGGGTTATACGCACTTACGCTAATGTGTAATGGTAGGGTGATTGTGAGATGAAATGGAGGACCTACAGTTTAACGTGGAATCCGAACCACGGTGGAGGCCTGGCATTCCTCACATTCACAAGATGTCTTGTCAGAGGTGATACATTGTTACAAAACATGGGAAATAAGAGCATCACAGTTTAACTAAGAGTATTTAATGTTCAGACTCTTATTGAGTTTTAAGGTTGCCCATCTACATGTATTTAAATATTTAAATTTTCTACCACAGGGGAAATGTTGTATTCTAATATCTTAAGAAATATTGATTGAGGAACACTTTCCCCCTTTCCGATAGACATTTTTTTTAGGGGGGTTCTTTCACCTGCCTGACAAATTTCAAACATCTACTGCAGTTAGAAGTTTTGTCTATCCCCGCGTCTTTATACTTCTTGTTCAGCCCCCACGCATAAAGAGACGGCTGAGGATCACGCGACTTGACGTATGAATACAGGGAACTATACTTTCTATCCTCACTGGCGTACATACAATTGAATGTAGCTCACATTGTGAGATAAAAATAGTGAAGTAAAATGCACCTAATCATACAACCTATCCGGACTATCCACATATTCACTCGTGTGGTAGAGACGAGGGAGGTATATCCTCATGTTCGTGGAGAAGCAATATCATACTGTTTAGTAAATAAACACAAACAACTGGTATTCGACAACACCAATAAACACAAACAGCTGGTATTCGACAACACCAATAAACACAAACAGCTGGTATTCGACAACACCAATAAACACAAACAGCTGGTATTCGACAACACCAATAAACGTAGAACTCTACAACTTGCCAAACGTCATTTGGGAAAACTAATTGTTTTAACTGTGACTTATAGTCAGGGATTAGTTACTTAGATCACGTGATCACCGGTTTGTGCCGTTAATAACTACTCATTTACAGTAGGCCTATATCGTTGACTATTGGATCGATTCGTCTTTTATAGAAATACAACACCAAAGAGAGAGGTAAACCTTCAATCCAAATAAATTTCCCAAGACTGTTAACTTTACCTGGGAACTACGAGAACTTTCAACTAGTCCTTCGCATGGTAAAATAGAAAGATGGGTTACGTTGCGTTAAAAGTAAGAGTAAAGATATTAATAAATACTACAAAAAACTCTCCATGGTTTCAACCAGAGATCAAGCCAAACCGTCCGAGCAGCCGTCATCTGTTGGTGAAGATAGTATTAACTTATGTGGATAAAGGGTGTCACGTGGTCAGCAAAATAACCCTTTGGTTGTTACTTTCAGCCTTCTAGACCGGAGCTGCTACTTTTTCATAAATTCATTTGTCCTCATGAATCTATGTTGACCCCGCTCCAGGTATACTGCTTCACAGATACATTTTGGAACCCCTGGGATCAAACCCAGGACATCTGTATCTGTAGTCAAGAACTATGACCACTAGACCAGAAGAGGATCAAGCCCGGGACCTCTGTATCTGTCACCAGGAACTCTGACCACTAGACCAGAGGAGGGTCAAGCCCGGGACCTCTGTATCTGTAGTCAAGAACTCTGACCACTAGACCAGAGGAGGATCAAGCCCAAGACCTCTGTATCTGTAGTCAGGAACCCTGACCACTATACCAGAGGAGGATTGAACCTGGGACCTCTGTATCTGTCACCAGGAACTCTGACAACTAGACCAGAGGAGGATTGAACCTGGGACCTCTGTATCTGTCACCAGTAACTCTGACCACTAGACCAGAGGAGGATCAAGCCCAGGACCTCTGTATCTGTAGCCAGGAACTCTGACCACTAGACTACAGAGGATTGAACCTGGGACCTCTGTATCTGTCACCAGGAACTCTGACCACTAGACCAGAGGAGGATCAAGCCCGGGACCTCTGTATCTGTAGTCAAGAACTCTGACCACTAGACCAGAGGAGGATCAAGCCCGGGACCTCTGTATCTGTAGCCAGGAACCCTGACCACTAGACTATAGAGGATCAAACTCAGGAACTCTGACCACTAGACCAGAGGAGGATCAAGCCCAGGACCTCTGTATCTGTAGCCAGGAACTCTGACCACTAGACTACAGAGGGTTGAACCTGGGATCTCTGTATCTGTAGCCAGGAACTCTGACCACTAGACCACAGAGGGTGTCATATTGTTATCATACTAAAGGGGGATATATTAAACTTTTTCTAAAGAGACGAGCCACCCAAGTTTTTTAACTTTATTTAATCGTTGCTGCATGAACTTAATGTTAATTAGAACATTCCGGAGTTATTTTAGTGACAATAAAGATAATTACTATCTTCTGATATAGATGAAGAAGTAACCTTTAATGTTTAAGGTGCAGGTGGGGGGAACGCAAGAAAAGGCCAGTGTTTTTGCATTTTTCAAAACAAATATTATTTTTTTTGACAAAAAAATAAAATATCATAGAGTTTAATTATCTCCACGGGATTATATAAACATTTGTTGAATATATTTTATGAGTATATTGGCATTAGATGAAAAAAGAAAATTAAACCCTCGGTTTATACTTGAGCAATATTTTATTTATTTTGGCAAAAAAAAATGTTTGTCCATAAAAACTGGAAAAACACAGGCTTTTCCTCGAATCCCTTCCATCCCACCTTAAGGTTGGATAGTAGCGAGCAAAGGCTCAAGGTCATATTTTTATAGCCTTAAGTAAAAATGTATTTTTGGACAAAATAACTAAAATATAGCTCAGAAGATACCTCATTTTAATATTCTACATATTTTATTAATCTAACAGTTCTTGAATACAGTATCTTTCAATGGAATAATTAATTATATCTTATCAGGAAATATTTTAATTAAGATAAAAAGTTCGTTCCCCGAATCTTATGGAAAATACTCAAAAACTATTGAAATTACGTTTTGTTGGAAACTAAACTAAATGTATTTAATGAAGAAATATTTAATTTATTTTGGTTAAAAATAAATTATTTAAAAACTTTAAAAAATACATAAGTTAATTCGCGTTCCTTCGATCCAACCTTAGATAGTATAAACTTCAATTGTGTCCCTTTTAGGGCTCTTGAGGCACTGTACAGAAGCACTTTCTAATTCTTGAGCTATCAATAGACGTCCAAGCTGTTTATTATTCATATTACATTTTAATCTCCGTCCTTTTCCAGTCGCGGTCGACGGGAGATTCAGTGGGAGCCGTGAATTTGTGCAATAGCTTTCGTTCGACTCCAATGAAATATGTGGTTCGTACGTAATAGGGCCAATAGCCTTTCATCATTAACATCATATTCCAATGGTAAAAAAAAAGACAGAGTAATAATAAATAGGTAAAAATAAAAGTGTGTAGGAATTTCGTGAAGACGTGTGTGAAGTAGGAGAACGTTAAGCGGGAAGGGGGAAGAGGCGCTTATTAAATGCCTTTTTTAGGCATACATTAAAAAAAATTGAACAGGGGTGATTAAAGTTAAAATACTGCTCACACATATTGATCAATAATCATAATGGCTAGAAGAAAGCTAGCCTTATTATATTAATAAACGTATCTTTGTATTAGTGATAAATTCCTAAACGGATAAGCTCTCTTACTGACCTTAGTGCGAGCTGTGAGACTGGTTTTGACAAAGGTGGAGGAGCACTGAGGTAATTTATCATTAAAAGTGAAGAACACAGGTGATATAGTAATTGAATAAACCATTTAAAACTTAAGCTAACAAGAAATACATTTTATTTATGATAAATTAAAAAATAAATTAAAAAATATAATAAAATAAGATGTTTTGAATTTGTTTTAAACATGTTTCTCCTTTAAAATAGAAAATATATATTCTTCACATTATAATAAGTATGATATTTTTTCGTTTACATTTATTTAATCACAAGGCATTGTTAGGATAATAAGATCTTGCATATTATGGTTGGCAGGACATGCAGCGCTAATGGAAGGATCTAGAACCTTGTTCAGGGTACTGACTGGCAGACCAAATGGAAAGAGACAATTAGTAAGACCTAGACGCAGATGAGAGGATAGCATAAGAATGTACCTGAGAGAGATAGGATGTAATAAGGTGGACTAGATAGAACTAGCTCAAGGTAGGAATAGGATGTAATGAGGTGGACTGGGTAGAACTAGCTCGAGATAGGGATAGGGTGTAATGAGGTTGACTGGGTAGAACTAGCTCAAGATAGGGATAGAGTGTAATGAGGTGGACTGGGTAGAACTAGCTCGAGATAGGGATAGGGTGTAATGAGGTTGACTGGGTAGAACTAGCTCAAGATAGGGATAGAGTGTAATGAGGTGGACTGGGTAGAACTAGCTCAAGAAAGGAATAGAGTGTAATAGGGTGGACTAGATAGAACTTAGCTCGAGATAGGGATAGGGTGTAATGAGGTGGACTGGATATAATATCTTAAGATAGAGATAGGGTGTAGTGAGGGGGACTGGGTTGAACTAGTTAAAGGTAGAGATAGGTGGCTTACCTTTGTATGTGTGGCAAAGAACTTTTGAGTTTCTAATGCCATAGCATAAGTAAGAATGTTTTCATAAATATAATTTATATTAACTTAGATTTAAATATTAACAAGTCCTATTTATATAAGTAGTAATATATAATTCATAAATTTATCAAAAGATCTATAATATCTGTCAAGCTATCGATTATTCGAAAACGATTTTTAACTAACGAGGCCGCCTACAGCGCTGCTGAGATGAATTGAAGATAATCAATAATACCATATTATTTAACTAACGGGGCCACCTACAGTGCTGCTGAGATGAATTGAAGATAATCAATAATACCAAATTATTTAACTAACGGGGCCACCACAGCACTGCTGAGATGAATTGAAGATAATCAATAATACCATATTATTTAACTAACGGAGCCACCTACAGCGCTGCTGAGATGAATTAAAGATAATCATTAATACCAGATTATTTAAGAATTGGCTTATCATTTTATGATTTGACAAATATCTAATATAACATGTATCAAAATGTATACAGCTCTTTGAAAACATTACACTTTAAGTTAATATTTTTAAAATGTCTGAAAAGGTAAAATTATTGTATTGTTTAGTTTTGTTGGATTTAAAGTGTTTGCTCAGAACTCAGTTGGGAGTAGATATATCTACTGAGCTTTAAATCTAGTGCTCGACTCTCAGATGTAGCGAAACAATCATCACCTTTCACAAATATGAAAAAACAGCCAAAGGACTTGCTCTAGTGACTGTTATTTTTAACGAGGTTAGATATTATATTTGGTGCTATACAAACAGTTGGCTTAAAGGTCTCACGTTAAATAACTCATTCAATAAATACACGAAATGTAACAATTCTAAGATTAAAGTAAGAGGGGAAAAACATAGATGTAGTTTTCCTCTAACGGTAAAGTTATTTATAATGGCGTACACACGACCTGTAGACTCACGCGCTAATCTAGTTTGGTTTGGCTATTGTTATCAATAAGTTCGGGATTCTAATCACAACGGAGTACACTGAGGTGAGTTTTTATAAACGGTTTACAGATCTTTTCCCCCGAAAATGTGTCCACACGTTATAAAAAAATATCTATTTTAATATTTGCTGGCCCATAGATGCTAATATGCGGGTAGCCAAGACCGAGTGCACAAAACTACATAATGGGTGAGAACAGATCATTTCAACTTGATTTAGTGTTTTTTTTAAGCTTCAGAGAGAGCTGCTATTTTCATAATAAATAATACAGAGTGAGTATAAGCCTCTTGAAGCAAGAATATGTTTTACTATGGTCACCCCTATAAGTTAAACTTTTCTTTTATGGGCCCAGCTAACTCGTTAGGTCTCTTAAAGAATTAGTATTGATCTAAATTACTTTAAAATAAAAGCCTTTTTTATGTACACCTTTCCTTTTCTTCATTTCTTGTTTCCTCCTTTTTGTTTTGATCGATAGGCATGTCTGTATGTCTACAGAAATGTTAGATATATAAATATACGTATCTCAGGGCTAAAATGTTCTAAGTCCGATATTTATTTGCGTATTGATAGGACCAGGAGACTTATTTTATTTGGAGGTTATTATTTTTATCCAACCTTTTTGACAATATTACCAGTTAAATATAATATTTCTAACCAATATTATAATCAATGTGGGTACATTTGAATGTGTTTATTTTTTCCTTCGTGTCTTACTACTCGTCCAGTCTATTGAATTCTATTAACGTTTTGAGGTAGGTATAAAGAGGGTATATATTAGAGGAAATGTACCCACATTGGTGTGGATAGAGAGTAAGAAACTATTTAAAGGAAAACACTCGAAGTACTGACTTCTGCATTACCGGAAAACTAGACCAGATGAGTCTTATACATTTTAGTCTGTGAACGGGGATATTTAAATTTATCGAATGATACTACAATTGGTTTGTTAAATCATATCAATAATTACAACTATGCACTAACATGGTATCGTAGTTAAGGAATTATCCCCCAGCTCTTGTTAACGATTTAAAAGAGTATATTTATATGTTCTTGGTGGCCAAAAGATAAACATACCTGACATTTGCAGTTATAGCACCATCCCACAGATATGTGCCTGGTCGGTGTGTTGAAATTAATTTCTAGTTGTTTCTTACAAGAGCTCTTAGACGGTTTTAAAGCACGGTGGGTCCTCGCGGAACATTTTTACTTTATAATCATGACGATTATAGTTAATGAAGTACAGTTGGGCTCATTTTGTTATGTTTTGGATGCCATCAGGATGATAACGTCTTAAATAGTTTTACCTATTTCTATCTGGTAAGCTCTTGCTGTAAGAAATAATTTATATCAAATTATAATCTAATAATTTGATTTGATAACTGTGAATTTTTTAATAATATAATATGTTTATTTATGATGATTTATAATTTAAAAAATATAGTACAAGATTGAAATAGTTTATATAATTAATTTATTGGGCTTACAGAAACTTAATGGAAGTCAAAACTTATGTTTAGTAATACAACTTTAAAATGATTTGTATTTAACATATTTTATAGGTGAGAATATAGATTTTTAAATAATCTAGCTAATTGAATTATATATTTAATTTTTTCTTGACAAGATTTGAAAAAGCACCTTTAGGTACAGAGAAAAAAGGTTCAGTATGGTTTCGTCTGGTTTTCTGGTCGTGTATGGTAGCGATTCAAATCATGGCCGGATATGATGGGGTGGGGTTCCTTAATAATTCTCAATATCCTTCCCTGAAAAAGTAGATGCACTTTCTGTAAATATCAACTTCCTCATTTCTACCCTATCAGCCCGAACGGGTAGTATGACGAAGCTTACACAAAAATAATCAAGCTTTAAACTTTTTAATAAAACATTATTTATCTCGTGAATATTTATTAAATGTATTTGGTTGTATATTTATTTACATAGTTGTTATTTTATTTTTGTCCAACGCGTCTGAGTATTCGGGTTGCATGTTTAACATTAATTACATCAATAGAGTAGGATAAAAAAATTAAAATTTGAGAGAAAATAAACCGAGTGATGTGTTAGTCCATGTGACCAGTGAATTGTTATTTTTTAAATGGGATGATGGATTTATATCAACGGATTTATTTTAAGAAGGACAAAAAACTGTTATATGGTCAATATATAAATCATATGTATCTTATAAATAAAATAAACAAATCATATATTGTAATAGAATATAAAACAAATACATAATAGTGTGACTGTCTAGTTGTTGTCTTAATATATATATATATAAATATATATATATATAAATATATATATATATTTTTTTTAATTACCAACGTTCTAATATAGATAAAACTTTAGATTTTAAATAATAAAATGCCTTTAAAATGACTTGCGCTTTTTAAAATAAAACATTCATTTAGAGTAACAATGGCTTATGAAAAACTCAAATATTTAATATGTTTATAAGTGCAAACTGTAAGGCCTTTTAAAAAAAAATGAATATAGTGCTCTAGGATAGTTTTAACAAATTGTTGACTTATATTTATGATATTGTATTTGTATATTAGGTGTAAGTAAATGTTGGTGTAAGTTGGTTGAAATAAACAAATTTACAAAATTGGTTTCAGCCCTAAATTTTTAAATAAGAATAATTATTTCCTAATGTTTTTCTTAAAGTAATAGCTTATTTAATATATTCTACTTATTTACTTACTCTATGGAATTAAGAGTTCGAAAGTTCATTCATTGACGCACCTAACAAAAGTTATCTCTATCTTAAACTAGTTATATCCAGTCCTTCTCATTACACCTTATCCCTATCTTGAACTAGTTGTATCTAATCTACCTCATTAACCCTATCCTTATCTTGATCTAGTTCTATCCAGTTCTCTTCATTACACCCTATCCTTATCTTGAGTTAATTATATCCAATACAGCTCTTTACACCTTATTACCCGCCTCGGTGGCGTAGTTGGCTAACGCGCTTGTCGTGTTAAGCTCTACTGCTGAGGACGGGAAGATCGAGGTTCGAATCTCGGTCGGGTGAACTGGGGGTGGTTTTTCCTAAATGGTTTAACCTTCCCAATTCCTAATCCATTAGAGTAATTAGTACTTAAAGCGTATAACCCGAACGGGTAGTAAGACGTGGTGCTTAATATTAATATTACACCTTATTCCTATCTTTAGCTAGTTCTATCCAATCCAGCTCATTACACCTTATCCCTATCTTGAGATAGTTCTATCCAGTCCACTTCATTATAACCTATCTATTTCAGGTCCTTTCTATTGTTACCCTACCATATGCAGTTAGGTATTCCCAATGGTTGATACATTTTACTAATTGTATAATGTATACGTATAATTATTATACACTATTTACATTCATAATATTGTTACCCTTTGATAGCCAAACACTTTTAGTTATTTCTTATGAATACTTTTGGTATCGTTTTAGAAGAGTTTATTTTTGATGTATCAACAACATTATAAACTAACTGGGATCCATAAGAAAATGTTGCCCCAGTAATAATGTAGTCATAAATAAATTAAATTTTAGTGGATAGCTTATTGTGTACCGAAATTCTTTGTAACTCGATGCAAATGATCCTCTCTCAAATTTCGGACACCAATGGTCTAATTAATATGGGTTTAATGCTACTGATGTAGTTTTATTCACTATCCTGTATATAATTTGGTAGAGATCCGAAAATAATTGAGATATTTGGAACTAATTCTGAGATCATTATACAATATTGTAAAAAACTAGAGGTCAGTTCAAACGAGCTATAAATCTTTTTTTGCCACATCGAATATAACATTTTAGAAAACATTCTAAAATAATCTTACGTAAGGAGTGTTGATAGATTAAAACTAAAGACTTAGATAGTGATTGATACTAAAGATTAAAGAGAAAGAAAAGGCAAGAAAGTTAAATTAAAGGAAAGTGAAATTAATGCGTTAAAATCATTTTACAATGAGAATCATAGGTTAAATAAAAACATATAAAATAATATGAGTCAAAGGGGGGCTAGTAAAATGATTTACAAATATATGGTTGACAATATTTATAAATAAACCTGCAAGTCAAGAATCTAACAAAATAATAGGTGTAATATGGTAATATTCATAGGTTAAATAAAAACATATAAAATAATATGAGTCAAAGGGGGGGCTAGTAAAATGATTTACTAATATATTGGTTGACAATATTTATAAATAAACCTGCAAGTCAAGAATCTAACAAAACAATAGGTGTAATATGGTAATAACAATTAGAATGAAAGCTGGCTTTTTTTTTAACTGTATTAATTCTTTATACTTAGCTTATAATTTTTAATTAAGCCATATTTCATTCTAATTGTTATTACCATATTACACCTATTGTTTTGTTAGATTCTTGACTTGCAGGTTTATTTATAAATATTGTCAACCATAAATTTGTAAATCATTTTACTAGCCCCCCCTTTGACTCATATTATTTTATGTTTTTATTTAACCTAATATTCTCATTGTAAAATGATTTTAACGCATTAATTTCACTTTCCTTTAATTTAACTTTCTAGCCTTTTCTTTCTCTTTAATCTTTAGTATCACTCACTATCTAAGTCTTTAGTTTTAATACATCGAATATAGTTTTTGTAGGGCTTTAAGACGCTTCTCTCAAGTAAATATATGCTATGTTTGATGAGTATGACTAAGAGCTTTATGTTTACTCCAAACACCAAACATGTCTGATACTGTTCATTTTTAAAAATCTTTGGATCTCCTTGGCGCAGTCCAGACTCATATCAAAAGCTAGCCCCAAGGTTTTCTGTATTTATGGGTGCCTATGTGCTCTCAGAGTTAGGTTGATCTCCATTAATAATTAGTCAAGTTAGCTATTTTTTTAAACTACAGAGAAAATGATCAATGTGAAGTGTAATATACAAACTTTCTCCTACCTATATTTATGTGTATGTTAGTTTAATTACAATGCGATAATTTTCTAATATCATTGAAGTTTGCCAAGCCTTATATATAAGGTGTCCGGAAAGTTGCGCCCGGGAAAACTGCACCTTCCCAGAAAAAATGAAAACTGTGCCCTCCCATGAATCATCACAATAATAGGTGGGAAAACTGTGCCCTCCCATGAATCATCACACTAATAGGGCATTTCCACCGGCGTAGATCGGTTCATCGCATCCTTTTGTTTAGGAGGGGGCTATTTAAAACTGACTCATCGCACATCATGAGGTTTTGAGGAGGTCTAGTACATCGATTCATCGCACCTTTCTCTTTGCTTGTAGTTTAGGTTAGGTTAGGTTAGGTTAGGTTAGGTTAGATAAGGTATTTCAATGAAATAAAGATTAGTGTGTATCTGCAAGCATTTGATGTGAACGTATAAATTGAAGTTACCAAACTAATTATTGATTACCCTTTACTGTATTTTTTTAATCTAGACTATATTCTTCAAACACTTTTTTAGGTCTCTGGGCGTACTTGTTATTTAAGTGTGTAAAACAGTGTTTGTAGCGCACTTTTCCCACCTGATGGTGTGATCGTTGATAGGAGGGCGCAATTTTCCCTAATCTATAAATAAATAAATAAATATATATATGAAAATGTTACAAGTTTATTAAATTAAATACAAATATAATATATAAACGCAACTTGGGCCATAAAATTGACTGTCCCTCTAAAAATAATTAAATTAATTTTAATAAAGTTGGTAAAAGGAAATACTGTACGGATGTAATAAAAAAATACAAAAGGTTAAAATAAAAACTAAATCTTGTCCATGGGTTTTTATTTATGATGTTTGAGCATAATGCATTATTAAAATACACGATTTTACTATCTAAACGAGATACATTTCGGAAAATTGTTGTAAGTTTTGGTGTTTGTTTTTTGAGGTAAAATAATCTTGATTTGTAAATGTATGCATTCATATTAATAATGAACCTAGGTCAGAGACAAGGAATTTCTTGACCTAGGTATAATAGGGACATAGGTATTTTAAAAATGTGTAGTATAGCTTATTTATAAATCATAAGTACTAAACCTGGTAGTTTAGTTTTTATCTTACAAAAACTAAATTGATTAATTTGGGCTATTTTCTTGTTCTTTTATAAACAAGTGGCTATATCAACAAATGGTATGCAAGTAACAAAACCACATATACTGTTCTAAATATAATTAGTAATTGTGTAATTAGTCAAAAGGCCTTGACCAATATTATTGATATCGTTGAAGCATTGATACATGTTTAAGTCTCTGTGTAAATATAATCTAAATTATGCTACAGAAATTACGGTAAAATTTTCATTCGCAGTTTCTGCTAGAAATGTTACCAGTTCTACTTTCGTAAAAACACGTGATATATGTAGCTGTCAGTTTTGAGAGAAATTATCAATGTCTATAAAATAAAATTAATAACGGAAGCTATCAATTGTGTATCATTGTTGAATGCAAAAAAGAATACATTTGTATTTCCTAAAAGGCCACATGAAAATTTGAGTTCAATTTACGGATGTTTAGGGACTCAACAATCTCTTTTATTTTGTATTCTATTTTTAGCACCACGTTTTACTACCGGTTCAGGTTGTACTACGCATAGGTAATAATTATATTGATAAATAAGGTATAAATAAGGTTGAATTTAGAGATTTATAGGATGTTAACCCGTGTTTGCGTGGAGGCAGAGTGTAAAACTATTTTGGGACAAAATCATCCTAATTACACTCGGCCAGAATCCGAACCCCGATATAACTGTCATCGGTAGTCTAGTATAACACGAGAGTGACGCCCTAAGCCATTCGACCACCGTTGCTCCAAGCTATATTTCTAATCTACATCTTATACACGCGGGCTATTCATAAATGTATCCAAGAGGGGAGGAACAAAGATGTCCGCGTGATTTTGTACCCGTTCTAGCTGAGAGAGATGATGGTAAGCAAACCTATTCAGCCGTGAATGAATTCGGCGTGAATTCTAAGCTCCACCTCCCAATCGACAACGGTCAAACACAATGTGAATCTAGCAGCCTAGACACCTCGGCCACCGCCGTGTTTTAAGCGCTAATGAGCCGCTGCAGGCCCCGACTCCTGGTGTAGATGTGCCCTTCTCGCCCTCCACCAGAGGACCAGCTGTGTGTTACATATCTCCGAGACATGTCTCTAAGATCACGCAGTTTTCTAGCTCGGCGAGATTGAGCCGATGTGATATTTGGCAGGACGTGTGTGGTAGAAACGACCTGTCATTACCCCCCGATAGATGTTCGTATTATAGCAAAGATAATGTTAATGAGCTAGATGAAAAGGCGGTTTTAATGTAACAGTGTGTCGATAAGTTTTAAAACAAGTATTATACGAGCGAGAGTACACATTAATAAGCTGGACCTGAAAAAATATATAGAGTATTTTAGGACTAAATTATCTAAATGAGAAAGAGTAAATAGCCTACAAACTATTTTTAATGATTTAAACTAAAAGTAAGAATAATATTTTAAAAAAATCAGCTATTATAAAGCACTTAGCAAAGAAAATATTACCAACAGTTAAATAACTTTGTGATTATGAAAATGAAAGAGAATTCTTTGAGAGACCTTTAATTCCAAAATTAGCTCAACACGTTCCGTTTGCTAAAATCAATATCTCTTAAATCGTTCAACACAATTTTGTTTACGATTTAATATAAATGGAGGGAAGGGGGAGATAGAATTTTATAAATTTTAAAGGGATAAATCACAATGAAAACCTCAATGTGAAAGACCTCCTCCATGGTATCCAACTAGGATTCGAACCAGGTCAAATATAGACCTCCTGCTTCAGAATCGGGGGATCATACCCCTAAGAAATCTCTGACAATGTATTGTCATTTCCGGCCAATTTATATTTAAGATAATAATAACACTGATTTATATTTAAAAAGGTAGATTAATTAGAGACTTTTGTTAAATTGTATTGGTGGACCTTGAATAATTTCCGCCCTTACCATTGGCCATACGTAAAGCGACGTCAGTCTCGTTTGGTATGGTTTTATGGTGCCAGGAGTTCAGGGTTCAATTCTCGGCCAGAAATACAGAATTTTTCTTATACATATTTTACCTCTCTTTCTCTCCACCAAAATGCGGGTACAGTTTTTCTTAATTGCCCCTTATTCATCCCTATCCTATTAGTGTAAATGTGCGGTTATTCCAGACTGGAAAACAAGTTATTAGTGAGGACAGCGTAGAATTGTAAACGGCGTTGTTAACAATCTCATTACAGCCATTTGGGTC
Organism: Timema douglasi; assembly: GCA_901482245.1. NCBI lineage: Eukaryota > Metazoa > Arthropoda > Insecta > Phasmatodea > Timematidae > Timema > Timema douglasi. The sequence continues at coordinate 99,936 of CABEEJ010002278.1, read as the reverse complement.
TAAACCTGGACCTTATGATACCGAGTAAAAATAACTACATACAAGAAAACTTTAATAAAGCTCCAATTTTTATTTAAAAAATAAAGCCTTTTAAATATAAAACATGTTTTGTATCAGCCAAATTTGATAACATGTTATTATATTATTAATGTTATTTAATAGGTAAATATGATAATATATATAGATCCCATGACTTGACAATAGATACGAGAAGGTAGATATAGAATATTTTCTAGCTATCAGATGAAATTCCTCAAATTAAAATAGGACTGTAGTAGGTTTAATAAACAAATAGTTCTATTTATTAATTAAATAAGTTGTACTCACTCAGCCAAATATCAAAACTACCAAATATTTCCAAAATGCTGCCCAAAATTGGAATGGCTACATATACTCTCCTGAAACTTAAAAAGAATTATCTTTAAAACTTATTAAAATTAAAAGTGGGTACTTTTTAAATTCAATAAATTCAAACTAAATATAAGTGTACCTTTGTTATAGAGACATGCCACATCTTCTGTGAAAAAATAGTAAGTACTCACTATGGGTACATTTTTAAATAGTTTATAAACAAGTTTTAAAAATGCTTAGTTTGGTCAATATTTTAAGATATAAAATACACAGTTATAGTGTAGTACCACTAAAATAATAAGATTTTAAAATTTATTATTTAAATAAAAGCAAGTGAGTTTGTGCCTGCCATAAGAACTAATCCTACAAATTGATTGATTAAAATAGAACCATTGATAATATAAATCTAGAATCCCCACAAATATTGACAAGTCATCAAGGCATGTCTTTTATATGTTTGTACCTCGTTCTACTACCTGCCCTGGCTATCAACATATCTACACTAAAACGTAAAGATAGGTAAGATGGAATTTCAGAGGAAATGTACCCATTTCAGTGTGAAAGTAGAATAAAATAACCTATGAAAAAGTAAAATAGCTCAATACACCTTGTCGGGATTCAAACACTCATCTTCCCCATCGTAGGTGACCCTATCAAGGTGAGGTTTATGCCATAAACAACATATACATTGACCCAGCTATAAATCGAACTGATGAAATCCAGAGATATTAAGATTTACTTGTAATAATCTAAGATGAAATTCATACCAATATATTTTTACTATAAAATAATGCATGGCCATAATTTTTCAAAAGTTAATATGGTTAGTATTAGTTTTACTAATTATATTTAATAACCAAATAGCTATTTTATTTAAAATATATTTTATTATTTGAGTTCTCTCCTGTTTAACCCTACAACACCATATTAAAAACCAAGCGGCATCTTGTCGCGTATTCAAACAAGTCTAAGCCTATCTATACAGCGTTTATACTAAAATGTATAACCCGTTTCCATAATTGAATGTTTTCAATTATAGACGTATTTTTGTACGCCATAAATATAGATAGCTTTTCCCTCTCAACTATCTCCCTTCACTATTAAAAATAATACCGCTTCCTAAAGCTTTTCATTCAAGAGTCGATTCCTAAATTACAAACAAGCGAAACGTTCAGCGTTAAGGAAAACATTTAGAAAATTGTATGGTGGCGAAAATGGTCGACTACATAGCCTATACTTGACATTAAATTGCTATCTTCTTCTTCTTGTTTTCAATAACATTACAAGGTGCAAAAACAAGACTACGACTACCTTGAGTTAGAGAGTAGGGGGGGG
>CABEEJ010002278.1:44006-97907 GCA_901482245.1 Timema douglasi | reverse complement strand
GAAAAAGGGGCGGTGTGTGGGCGGGGGGGGGGGGGGGGGATAGGGGTGGTTGAGAGCCAAGAGGGACCACGAATAATGATCTAAGTGGGGCTAGGGACGAATGAGAGTTGAGAGAGAGCAGAGCAGAGATAGTTGCGAGCTTAGAGGTAACAAGAATAATGATCTAAGTGGGGCTAGGGACGAATGAGAGCTAAGAGAGAGCAGAGCAGAGATAGTTGCGAGTTTAGAGGTAACAAGAATAATGATCTAAGTGGGGCTAGGGACGAATGAGAGTTGAGAGAGAGCAGAGCAGAGATAGTTGCGAGCTTAGAGGTAACAAGAATAATGATGAGTTAAGAGGGTTTAGGAAACGATTGAGGGTTAAAAGAGAGCAAGGATTGTTGAAAGTCAAGAGGGGAAAGAAGTTGCTGTGAGCTGAGATAATGAGTTTAGCTAGATAGCTCATTAATTTGACGGATTCAACTATTAATACGTGTAGTAGTAAAAATAATTATATATTTTTTATTATTCTTGAACTATAATACCAGTTGCATTTTAATTTAACTTACCTGGAGGATCATGGCTAAAACCCACATTCTAAGTTACAATTCCCCCCGGAGAAAAGGTAGGGTCACATTGTTGAATAAATATGATAAACGCAGCAATTAAGATTAAAATCCATACTACCGAGCCGAAATAAGATGTGCTAGCCTCTTCTTTGAAAGCTCGCTTTCAATTTAATTGATTACCAGTATGTTTATTTGAAGATAATATCTTATACACCGGGATATTTTCACTTAAAATATATATAATTTCTTTTGCTTCCATTCTTACTACCCTTTCAACTATACACATTTTAACAAACTATAATAGATTAGGAATGAGGGAAGTAGAGTTTGAAGGAAATGTACTCACATTTGCGTTCAGAGAGAATACAGCTGGCCCAGATTCAAACATTAATCAGTGTAAATATGCGGATACCCTGGAACAATAGTCAATCTTTCTACCCGGTCTAAACATGAGGATACCCTGGGATATTAGAAATATTCTCTACGCTTAAAACATGTGGATACCCTGGATGAATTGGAAAACGCAGTACGCAAAAATATGATTCATTTAGATCACTTATATTAACGGGTGCGAACGCAAATAATTAGCTATTAATTCGGAAAGCTCATTCTTAGTGTATAATGAACCCGTGTACCGTTTTGAGAGCCTTATAAGTCTTAAACCAATATCAAATTGATCAAAATGAGCGTGTGAGTTAGTCTGCTGTTGCTATAGAGTCAGCGTAGCTGTCAAGAATCATATTTAAAGTGGTCTTTTGGGTCATGAGTAAGACTCCCAGGTAACAGGCATTGCCCTTATATTCCCCCCTGCAGGGAAACAGATCGCGTGAAGAGGATCACTAAAACATCGATAACGGACAGAAATTGTTGTTGTATTGGAGTGGGGGGAGTTGGACAGTTGTGTTATAGCGTGTCTCGTAATCAGCGACCTCTACAGAGTAAACCTGTTGCCCAGCTGATGGTGCAAGGGACTGCTGGATTCCGTCCCGGTGTCTAAGTGGCCAGGACAGAACAGTCAACCTAAGGGTCCCACCTAATTATTGGGAAATATTGGCACTCACATTGTGGTATCTATTATGAGAAGGTGACCTGGTGGTCTAGGGGTAAGGTGTCAGACTTCTGTACTGGTGGCCGGGGTTCAATCCTCGGTACCGACAAGGATTTATCTGATTACCAAACCCTTCCTTCACCTCTGACAAGACATCTTGTGAATGTGGGGAATGCCAGGCCTCCACCGTGGTTCGGATTCCACGTTAAACTGTAAGTCCTCCATTTCACCTCATAATCACCCTACCGTTACACATTAGTGTAAGTGCGTATAACCCGAACGGGTAGTAAGACGCGATGCTAATAATAATAATAATAATAATAATAATAATAATAATAATAATAATAATAATATGAGAGGGGCATTCTAAAGTGGCGGGATAGAAATGGATTTAAAACTAACCATAACCACTAATGAGTGGTTGATTTTTAAAAATTGCGTGAGATACATATAATGAAGTTTTCCCTAGTACCTAAATAATTATGGAATGTTTCATCTTTAGGTTCATCTTATCATAGAATAAAATGAAATGTGTCGCCGTTAAAAACCAACTGTAAAGGCCGGTACACACAGAACGCTAAGCTAAGCTAGGATTTTCTCTGCTAACGGCTTAGAAAAATAACTGACCATATATTTAAATGTGTTAGCTCACATAGCGAGCTAAGCTAAGCTATGTCTTGCCACGCCGCGTTGTTTTTTCCGATTGCTGGACAGGATATGTTTCCATCTCCTACATTGCGCAAGCGCATAACGCAGCTTGGGCTCCGGGTTGGACAGACGCAGTGCTGGTTTGGTGGAAATAACTAAAGAAAGGTTGTAGTTTGGCTTTCAGCTTTTTTCACGTTTATTTAAATATTATTCTATATAGGTTTTATATTTAGTAAAATTTTATATTAAGATGGAAGAGTTAATTGAACAAGCAAACCTCCACCTCATAAAATTTCTTCATCTTCTAAAACAGCTGCTAATAGCAGCATCTTCTCTTCCTCAGTACTATCATCTGAACTGAAATAAGAGTTTTGGAGAACGCCATCATAACTAAACTTCACTGGAGCAGACCAGAAAGGAACCACAGCGAATTCTGGTGGGAAAAGAGGAACCATTGCTTATAGTGTGATTTTTGTGGGAAGAACAGTTAAAGTGAATTATTAAAGTTACTAAAATAACTTTAATAGATTCATACATCAAGTCATATTGTCAACAGCCGTCATTTTTGATAGATAATATCAATTTAATAAGACAACCCAAATAATATGGTAAAATGCTATTACTGTTTGCCGTAGAGCAATAGTTTTGAAATTTCTCTATTGGCCTTCCAACCAAATGTAACTTAGCTTAGTTTAGAATTTGTTGTGTACCAGCCTTTAGTCTCGCACTACTTCCAATATCTCGCATCAGTGGACATGCGGTCAAATATGTTGGTTTCATCTAGTCTGATTTGCTGGTGACAAAGAGATTTTTATTAAAATCCCATAAGGTTATATGGAGGTCGTTTTTACTAAAATCTTTCACGCCCTTTTACACGAAAATGCATATACACTTCCACTATATTATACCTGCCTCATTCCTATCATCTTATTGTAAATCTAAAGATAGCTCTAATGGCTAGTGAGGCAAAAGAACCTCGAAAAATAACCACCATTATTTAATGGTAACTATGATCACAAAAACAAATGTACAGCCGGTTCGATTCATACTGGTGGTCATGCCGTCTAGGGAATCACGATATATATAAAATTAATTACCACTGACAATGATGTCGAGATTCTAATCGTAATGAAAGAACTGGAACATTTTTCATATGTGATTATTCACAGTATTTTTTCAATTTCCTCGCCAAGCTAAGGATGGTGCATTTCTTGATAACTTTCCTCATTCTTAGCTAATATACTTAGCGAGTAAAAAACAATGTGTGTGTTAAACGTAATAATTACAAATAAAGAAACGCATTTTAAATATTATATCAATCTTTCGGTGTCTTCTAAACAACAATTTCTCTGTTGGATTTCCAGCTTGACCAAAATTTCTTATCAAAGATTAAATTGGGAATATCCTTTCACAGATTGAAATAAACTGCTTGTCCGTTTTTAGGTTACGATTGTTTGAAAGTTGTATGGTGATTAATTATTTTGTTCAAACATATGTACGATAAACACACATTAATGAAAACAAAAGAAGTGCTAAGCCAAGAAAATACTAGTGCTGATTATTAATCTACATATAAAGCCCCGTCCAGACTTGAACAGAACAACGAGTAGAACAATGAACACTAACATTGTGGCAAAATGTGTCCACGGTTCTGTTTGGCACCGATCCACCAGTTGTCGGTTTTAGCCCGTCCCATCAAAGGATGTTCTTGTTCGGTTCTGTTATAGTCTGGAAGCCTCCGCGAACATTTACGCGAACATTTCCCCGAACATACAATCATTGGCCGGACGGCAGCAAAGTCACACTTGTTCTTTGATTTTTGTAAGTAGGTCTACATATATCTTTTGTCACGTGTATTTCTTAATGCATGTGTTGAATTAATAATAATAATATATTATAATAATAATTACTATCTCACTTTGTTAGCATACTGTAGAAAATGGTGTGGTCAAAGAAAAAGCAAATGAAGCTCATAAAGCTCTATAGGCCACATCAGGTAATCTGGAATCCTGAAGATTCAAATCACTATAATAAAATAAAATAAAACAGTACGCGTGGAGGAGATTGGGGCCATGATGGATAGGGATGGGAACGAGTGCCGTAAAAAAATTAAAAAATTGTTAGCTGCCCTTAGAAAGGAAAATAAAAATAAGATACCATCAACACAGGAAAGGTTAAAAAATTATAAAAATACAAACTATGATATAAATATATATATATATATCTCAAGATACATATATATACATATTTATATATATATATATATATATATCATTTTTTGTAGGTTAAATATTTTCTTGGCCTCAGTGAACAAAATACGCCCCAAGTAGGGTACTTAAAGACAACTAGGAGAGGAGTTTTTTTTGACGTGTCTTACTATCCGTTTAGGTTATATGCCTGTGTACTAACAACACTAATGGGCTAGGGATCAGATAGGTTTAATTTAGAGGAAGTGCACCCAAATTTACGTGGAGAGCGTAGGGAAACCATTTGGAAAAAAAACCTTCACTGCACCCGACTGGGATAGAATTCTGATCTCTCTATCCTCGGCAGTCTAGTGTAACACTAGAGTGACGCCTTAGTCCTTGCGGCCACAGAGGTGGGGAGGGGAAGGGTTAAAGGCATAGTTTTATACCTGATTTTCTGTTATTGATGCTGCACCTTTTTATACCTTATGCTAATTTCCCTGTTGACATGCCTGGTTTTATTAAAACGACTTAATAGACTGATTCTCCAAAATTTTTATCTCCAGATGTGATAATTTAAAAAAAAATTGTACCAAATAAGATACGCTGTTTGTGAAATTAAGGTAAATAAAGTTAATACTCAAAGTAATTTGTTTAATTCATTTATAACGATCTTTACTTAAGTAGAGTAATTAATTTTTTTATGGTTTATTATATTACAATACACACACACGAGGGTTTTTGTTCTCAAGTTGTTTAGATAATATATCGTTTATTAATTGTTAAAAATAATTTTAAAACCCAACCAACTATGGGAACACGTTGCAAACATATTTGTGAACATGTTATATTCAAGTCTGGACACTCAGCCACAGCGAGTCGAACAACGAACATGTTTGTGAACATGTTATATTCAAGTGTGGACACTCAGCCACAGCGAGTCGAACAACGAACATATTTGTGAACATGTTATATTCAAGTGTGGACACTCAGCCACAGCGAGTCGAACAACGAACATGTTCTTTGTTCTGTTCAGGTCTGAACGCGGTTTACATTATATATAATTATATTGTTTTATCACAAGATTATTAGTTAAATAATTTTAAAGTTAAATACATAGTATCAGTTTTTTGTTGTGGAATGTTTCCAGGGTAAGCAGAGCTTGTTAAAACTGTAGCAAAGATCTATTGTTCTCTCCCCCTCGATCTTCATTTACCCGATCATACAATAGGCTCTGTTACAAACACATAACATGGTATTGTGTTTTAGTTTATGTATGGTCAATGAGTGTTCTACTAAATTATTAGAACAATCCACAGCTACAATTTCAACTATCTTGGTCCGCCCTTCAGCGCTATGCCACTGTATAGGGGTGGTTGACAGGGTCGACGAGTCTAGAGTACGTAACGATCGTGTCCACGATATATTATTGCTGTACGCGAAACTTTATGGGCACCAGAAATCACACCCTCAGGCTGTTGAAGTCTCGGAACTTCTTACAGAAATTGAACTGTTGACTCCAAATAACAGATAATGGCTGTGTTATAATTTCATTTTTTTAATATCTAATATTTTTTAATTTGATCAAATTGTCGTTTTAATTAAAACCGATAGATTAGTAGGTATCTCAAAAACTATTAATTTTAAGTAGAGGATATTTTGTAATTGTTATAATGACTTGCTATAGATTACCTTGTAAATATTACAGTATGATCAACTTATTACTTTATAAAATATTTAATATTTATTATTACATTTTATATAGCCCTTTGTAACGATGTATTTTCTTTTGATCTTACAATTTAAGTTTTTTAAATGTATCTCAAACATATTGTGAATCAGTTCGGAGCCGTTAGGTACTTGATTTTTACCGCTACGAGGAAGGTTTATTTTAAAGTTCGTTCACGGTAGGAGTTTACCTGGGAAAGGACTGTTTTCCCTACCAGAAATCTATTATATAGTAGGATATTGGTAAGAAAAAAGACCTTTCAGAGGTAAACTCCTCCCGTGAATGAAGTATAGTACCTGCTTTTCAAACTCATGCTTTGAATCATTCATTACCTCGCTTAACACACTTTGAGGGCAATAGCTGCTTACCTTGACTATCCCTTAGCGAACTCTTACAGGACTTTTGTGTACTGTCTCCTCCCCCTCCAGCCACCTTCCGACGGAATACTCTCAATTCTCATTCTCTCAACAATCCCTTATCATTAGTGATGGGTACAATCTAGTAAAAATAACCGATTAGCTCGATTGTGTTGAGTAATCGGTTGTACTCGATTCTTCCGGGATTACTCGAGTAACTTTACTCGGACCTTGTTACTATTTTATTTTTTATTTTCTTACCAGCTAAGAGAGAATCGACCTTATTTGCTGGACTGTTTAGTATGATAATTCTATTTAAAAGGAATATTTCCTTAGAGGACATTTTTCACCAACAGTTTCTGCTGCTACACAAAAATTACCCTTTATGGTCTAAATGTTTCACGTGCATTTTCAATACAAAATACTCGCAGATGTAAGGTACACAATCGAAAAGTATGCTAACATATCATATTTCCGATTCTTTTTAAAAGTACTCGATGAAAGTTACTCGATTATTTTTACTCAGCACCTCGACAGTCTTATTTCCACAATCGCATATAACAAAACTAATTGTTGTATTTCTTAATTATATTGATTATAATTTCTCCTTAGTAAAATATGATTATTTATACATTGAAACTAATTAGAGTAAGTTACAAAATATAAAAAAATATAAACTTTTTTCACTTTTAAAAAGTTACAATTATTATCAATTTATTTAACATGAATATATAAAGAAAAGTTTATCTTGTTAAAAAGAGCACAATACAATTTTTTTTTGTGAGACACTTCTTGAAACTGTTACTTTCATATTGACTGTACATGCAACGTGAAACCTGAAAGTAAGGGGGTGGAGGTCTCTTGTCAGTGTCGACTGTCTACAGGAAGAGATCATTGACATGTTATTAGTATCGAATTCCATTGCAAGACTCCCAAGTAATGGTGTCCAACCGATTGCCACGGAACGATTCAAGTAGATGATTCACTAAAAATACTCGAGTAATTTTACTCAAATACTCTTTTAAGGAGAGTCGAGTAATTCCTCGTTTGTGCCCATCAATACTTCTCCTTACTGAGGCTCACTCCTCCAAGAGCAGCAACAAAAGTAATAATATCCGTCAGTCTGTCTGGTGACAGCTTGGAATGGGGAGTGTAGGGCAGGTCATTAGTAACCGAGAGGAGAGGATATGTATCAGCCTGGCCACCCGACCTTTAGCCACCAGGATTTTAAAGCACCCATCACTTGTGCTACGCTAGTGCTGGTTAGTATGTATATTATCTCTAATATTAATTTATGGATTATTTTAAGATCTGAGTTCAATGTCATGCACAGAGCTGTAACAGTAGTGATGGCTATGAGTGAGTCATTGCTGCGAATGTCACCTTGAAGGGTACGTTGGAAAACATAACTATATAAGAACAGCTCATATTTGTATATTTAAGCAACTACATTTGATGATAAGAGCAGCAAGAGCAAACTTCTGTGTTGGGGGTCCGGGGTTCAATCCTCGGTCCCGGCACAGATTTATTTGATTGCCAAACCCCTCCTTCACCTCTGACAAGACTTGTATTAATCACAACTTGTGAATGTGGGGAATGCCAGGCCTCCACCGTGGTTCGGATCCCACGTTAAACTGTAGGTCCTTCATTTCATCAAACAATAACCCTACCACTACACATTAGCTCAAGTGTGTACAGCCCAAACGGGTAGTAAGACGTGGTGCTAATAATAATAATAATAATGATAATTATTATTATTATTTCAAATCAGTAAAAAAAACATACTCTCAGTAAGCCAAATTATCTAACAATAGTCAATCAATGACAGACCCAATTAAATCGCAGAATAACAGTAAATTAATATTTTAATTCATTGTTAAAACTGTCAACCTCAGTAATCTTGGGGTAAAGTTCTCGCCTCAAGACGTAATGTTCTTGAATTCAAATCCTGTTGGGGTTGAAGGATTTCTCTCTCACGATAAAAATCTGTAGCACAACTTACTTCAAAGGGTAGGTAAAGCCGTCGGTACAATGTATATTGTGGCCTGTAAAAAGAACCCTGGAAAGTTGGTGAAGATTCCTTTCCTGGCCAAATACGCAGGCCCTTTCATTCTCACTCACAGATATTCTCGTTTGCTGATATAATCAGTCGGTTCAGAAAATGCACGATAATACCTCAAATAAATAAATAAAATTAGTTGCAGCACTACTCATTTGTAGACTAACCTGTGGGCTTGATGTTCGGAGGGCACGCTATATTATAAGAGCTAAAATATATCTTACGTAGTATTTAATGAACTTTAAAGTAGAGCTGATAGTTTTTTATTTGCTACCAGTTTTTTTAATACATTAGATGAACGGGAAGCTATTTTATGCCTGATAGTTATATAATAAATACAAAGCCACTGGCATTCCTTCATAATTTAAATCAAAATCTCCCAAATCATAGTTATGTTCTATATTTAAAGTTAATAATATTACATATTAACATATTAAGAAAATGTTGGCACAAAAACGCATAATATGGTTTTGATAATATGCTGTACAACACTAATGAAGCGTTAAACCATGTAGGTTGCGAATATTTAGTACTCCTAATTATTATATTAACGCTCACACTACAGGAAATGATCACTTAAATTTGCATAGTATGATGCTTTATTCACGCGTGTATTTGAAACATTATTTTAACCAATTTTCAGAGTTTTATTAACTCAATATTCTTACATAAATAATTTTAATCACTATCAATGTCAGCCGCGAGGTATTATTAGGGTTAGCAGAGTTGGTTGTAACTGTACGTGTGGATTTCTCTATTCACTAAGTAGAAAATTCATCGGTCGGCTATCAATGAACATAATAAATTTATGATTTGTCAGATTTGAAATAAAGTACCGTAAAAATATAACACCTACAGTTTTAACAAGCTTACTTACTTACCCCGGACACACTTTGACACGCCACTAATTGTAATATATTATATTTAAACTTATATACAGTCAACTCTCGATTTTAAGACCCCGGGAATAGCGTCCCTCTCGAAGTAACGACCCTTTTTTGAGGAACCGTGAAAAATGTGGGAAAAAAGGTTGAAAAGTTTAAGGAAATCGGCTGTAAAATGTGTTTGTTGCATTTATTTAGGTCGCTGCGTTGCAATTATCTTTGTGAACGCTGTATTACTAGTAACTGGGGTGGGTCAGGTATAAAAAAAGACACCACCTCATCAATGCCAGCCAATATCACTTGACTCTGTCCACCCCCTCCCACAAGCAAGACAATGTTTCCCCGCGCGCGACTGCCGCTACATCACGCGCCAGGCTTGCTTTTGCCATTGTTATTTCGATTCTCGATTTGGTTACTATTTTGGTTTGATTTTGTGAACAATTTTTGACGACCCATGCTATTGTTTAACATTGTTATTTTGATTTGGTTACGTTTTTGGTTGGATTTTGTGAACGATTTTTGATGACCCACGCTATTTTTTTTTATTTGATACGAACTTATAATTTTGACGAAATGAGTGAAAGGAGTACCTTCTTCAAGAAATAGGTAGGTTTTATTTTATTTACTTTTTCACGTATTGTCTAAAAATTGCAATTTTTTCGTATGAAGGTCAGGGATGGAACAAAATCTGTTAAAATTCCAATAACGACTCCTTCGAAATAACGACCCTTTTCCAGGGAACCGTGAAAGGTCGTATAATCGAGAGTTGACTGTAGTAAGAAACTGTTATATTAGAAAAGATTTATTTTTGGCTTTAAAAGAAAATCACTTTGTTTAAAATATGTAGACGTTTTTTGTGCATTAAGCCTCGTTCTTGCCATTCAGTTGTTTACACTAACAAGTTAAAGAAGAATAAGTTAGAATTTAAAAGAAAATGGTCTGCATTTACGTGTAGAAAAAGTGGAAAACAGCCTCCGCATCCGAGATAGCCAGACCAAACTAGTTTGATGCCTTATCTCACATGCCAACTGATGCGAGTTTTAAATCATTTTCTAGGTAAGAAATTGCAATGAATGTTTCCCAAAATAGGCCGGACCAAACCCGAGATACCAGGCCAAAAAAGGGCACGTTAACCACTTTTATAAGTAAAAATGTCCATTGCATTTACATTGAAAAGTTGCCGATCTTATTTTTACAATATAACCAGGTTTGAAATGTAAAGATAAATCAATAAATTTTACTTTCTCGCTATCATATAAGTAGAGATAGTATTGTAACCGTAAAAAAAATGAACTCGAGATTTTGATGAATCTTGACGTTTCATGACTCCCCCGAAACAAAAAAAAAGTGTTTTTTGAAAATCCATCTGTCTGTATGTCTGTACCTTTAACTAGAGCCTAAACTATTTTACCGATTGAGCTCAAACTTGGTATCTAGGGTTTTCATAGGGTTGCCCTGAGAGATTTTTGGAATTGGATATCTAACCCCAAAATAAAGGGTAGTTTACTGAAGGGAAAAAATGGAAAACGTACAAAATCGGCTCAAACGATTTTGTTTATATATCATTTCAAAAAATTATAAATAGTTCAAACAAAATGGTAACCCTCAATATTTCAGCAAAATTACTTTAAGGGCTCCGGTCTGATGCGTAAATTCTATTTATTTTTATATTTTCTAAACTAATTGAGATATAAAATTACTTATCATTTCAAATATTTTAGTCAAAACATATTTTTATAAATCCAATAACTTTCAAGCTATGTGCTAATATATATATATATAAACTTTTCGAACAGAAAAGGTAAAGTATTACGACCGTAAAAAAATCTAACAATTGGTTTTTGCAATACCATTTGTCTGTGTGTTTGTTTAACCTTAAAATTAAGAGTAGTTTAGTAAAGGGTGAAAAGCGAAAAAATTGAATTTCTCAAAATCGGCTCTTATGATTCTCATTAAAATTCGTATATAGAAGTTGATTAGAGTTATTTTCATTTCCCCATGAAAGAGAATTTAAGGGTACTTTCAAGAAGCGGAAATTTCCGTATGTCCGAAAATATTTGAGATATCAAATAACTTACTATCGAAAAATTGTAATACTATTAAAATGAAAAACTTTAGTATGAAATATTTTTTTTATTAAACCAACAGATTCTGAGATATTGGCAAATATATTATTACAATTCTGTGAGCTCTAGTTGTAAATAGATAGGCCTATTACTGAAATTTTAACTAAATAATTCTCCAATACCATAAAGTAATCGCATATGTCTCTCAAAATGTTTATGATAATCTTCCTTAAACCTCTTAGGAAAATTGATCTATATCCATTTTAGATTCAATAGTCAAAATTTACATTTTTTTATTGGACAAAATTTATTAATGAGGAATTTAATATTAATTCGATGACCTGAAGATGTGCAACACCTAATAAAATGCCGAAAATTTTAAACGTTAATCGAAATTTTAATACGAAGTCTTGACCCTTGTGGACACAATATTGATATTTTTTTATTGGTCCAAACATACAAATGAGTACATTAATTATTTAAAAATTAAATTATAAAATTAAAAATGGGAACTAAAAAATTGTTTTACCTAAGTATAGTGCAATTTATGCTTGGGTTTTCTAGTGTATATCATTTCGTTTCACGTATATTACGAGTTTTGAGTAAATATCTCCATTTTTAAACAATAGAGCGAAAAAGTCCTTACGGAGTTCCGTACCATTTATTTAGATAATAAACAAGCTAAAAGTTGTATTCAAATTACTTAGCGTGTGCTTTTTTCCTGTTCTTGGACTACTGGTTAATTCAAATAGCTTTACTTAAGTGAAGCCCTCTCTAACATAGAATTATATAAATTTCCCAAGTAAAAATTAGCCTAGTAACATTTCTGATGATTAATGTTTTCATGAAATAATCATATATATAAGTATTTGATAAGCCCCTTTCTAGTAATAGAAATTACGAGGAAGTTACAATAGATTTTGACAAACGACCATTCATTTTAACGGTTAGAAGTCCAGGATGTCGGGGGAAAATAGTAGTTTTCCACACACACAAACAAAAAATATTCACAGATAATTTTCAGATTTTAATTGTTTGTTTAGTCACCATAGTAACCGTTGCTGCTGCATGGTCATAGGGAGCCTATCAGCTAGACCATGGTTGTCATGTCAATAGTACCATCTCTGTGGTAAATAAGCCTATCAGCTAGACCATGATTGTCATGTCAATAGTACCATCTCTGTGGTAAATACAAGTGGGTGTCATTTTTTCACATTTCTGTGTACATTTGAACATATATTTGGATGAGAAGATTAAAGGTCCATTCTTAAGTGAAGTTTTGATTTCAATTTGGTATTTGGTGGTGGGATCCCTTTTTAACTCAGAAATGTTGTTATTATTAATAAAGTCCATAGTTTTTGAAACATAATCAATGTGACTGAGGATGACAAAGGTATTTTTTCTTTATCTGCTTTAGCAGTGATTATGTTGTCTTTTTAATTTGTTATTAAGTTGATTCCAAAGATATGTTCAAATTTATTAGTATGAATCCAAAAGTACCTAATATTACATATCTAACAAAAATCTACAAACCTAACATCCCCATACGACCACTTTTCAATTATTAAAATGCCCCATCATATAAGACAGCCAAACATTTAGCCAAAATACTCCAGCATAATTTACAACTTCCATACATTTATAACGTAAAATGTTCTTATGATTTAATTTAAAAATTTAAAAATGTTCCTCTGAATGATCAATAAAAATTCCTATCACTAGATATTTATAACTTGTACACAAATTTGCCTGTAAATTAAAGCACAAAAATCACCAGAACGATTTTAGAAATTAATAATGCTTCTTCTAATTACGTCAAACACATTAAATCTGTCCTTAAATCTGTCTCCGATCAAAACTATTTCCGATTTTAAAACAAATTTTCCTCTCAAAGTGATGGTTTAGCAATGGGTTCTCCTTTTTCATGTTTAATGTCTGAAATTTTCTTACAATACAATAATGATGGGAAAAAAAAATAATTAAATTTTCATCAACATAAAATTCTACTGTCAATTTGTTTTTGACATCCTCATAATTTATTAACAAGATCCTAATACACCTTCACTTGATTTGATTCCCGATCTCAATAATATCCGTTCTCAACTTAGATCAACCTTAGAGCATGAAATCAATAATATCATTAACTATCTTGGTATTAATAGCATCATAAACCATATTAACAATTTTGAATATAAAATCTACAGAAAACCCACGCATACTGATGCAATCATCCCGAAAGTTTCTAATCACCTTACAATCCATAAAAGAGCTGATTTAATATATAGACTACTACAATACCTCTCAACAAAAATAACTTCAAAAATAAACTCAACGTTATCAAACAACTTGCTGTTTCTAATGGTTACTCCCTTTCATTGGTTTACCGAATTCTTAAAAAAGAAAAAAGAAATCGCAACTCACCAACATATCCAATTCTATGGGAAATTCAGAAATCAAGACTACACAGGAAAGGAAATTAATAGAATCACCAAATTTTCAAAAAAACACGAATTAAAGGTAGCCTTCAGCACTAAAAATAACATCAAAAATTATATCAACAACTCTAACATAAACAAACCAACCAATATGAAAGAAGAGGGATTTATCAACTCACCTGTGATTCTAACAGCGTATACATAAGACAATCTGAGAACTAAATTTCGACTAGATTTTCTGAACACCTCAAACAGTCAGGACATCAACCCAATCCAATGAACAAAAGTATGGAACTAATTTATAGCACCTCAAAAGGCACAGCAATGAACACAGCCGAAAATATTTGTATTCAAAATTAAGTGAAAAATTATGTTTTGAAAACCAAATACTTATTAATACCCCAAGAGAACTCCCCCAACATACCAAATTCAAAAACAATTCTCCATTCCTGTCTGTACCCGCCCGTCCTTCCATAGTAGCTAATGACCTGTTTGGGCCAGAGTCGTGGAGATTTGAACCTTTTTCACTTCCTTTTCTGTCATTCTCTTTTATAATCCACGTAACATATTTACTAAAATAAAACTCAAATTATATCTATCTACTATCTCATTTCACAACATATCATTACTTAATATATTCCCATATATATAATATATATGATATCTTTCCACAATGTTCTTCTCTCACTTTATATATAAACGTAAAATGTAACTCTCCCATCAGTTTCCTTAATCACACAACGTGGAATACTCAAGTACATTGTTGTAATATCTGGTAAATATATTATTTAATAATTATTATTCCTAGATATTGTAATTTATCAACTTTCACTAATGTTGCCTGTTATACCACATTGGCTGACGCATTTTGTTTTAACCAAGATTTCATTTGGTGGGTTTCTTCTTCTTCATAAACCTGAGGATGATGCATCGAAACATGTCGTATAAATAATGTTGCAGCATTTGCAACAATAACCAAGAAACAGGGAAATACAGATTAAAAAAAAGGAATAATTCAATTTTCATATTTTTTCAAAATGTAATATCTTGTTTAATATATTATTCAAATTAACACAGACATACGAAATTGCATGATCTCGTCATCGTTTGTTTTTAAAAAGATAGTCTTAAGCTTAATTTGACTCAAACGTCTACATTTTTTAATATGTGAATGAATTTTGTAGATGTTTGTATAACTTCAAGACATTCCTAAATTATAATATATTTCAACTTTTAACTAATATTAACCATCTATTTCAAATATAATTAAAATACTGTGCGAATATTTTATATTGTATTATATATTTATGTATTTCACGTTAATCTAATACCACTTGTTCAACCTAGTTTCACAAAAATTGAATTTTTGTTGTAAATATAAGTAGCTTAAGTAAATCAATATGGTAAGAAATTTTCATTAAATAGAGTGCTTTTGGCCATTACGGCAACCGGTTCCAATCAATAGGTGCGTCTAGGTTAAAACAAATAAACACTTCATTTCAGTATATCAGATAATTCTACTTTATCCGTTAAAAGAGATTATACACTTTGACTCATGAGATAGTTGAAACAAGTTTTATTTTTGTCGACTCAATTGGTATTCTTATTGAAACAGGGTGAAACACATTGTCAAAAATAATTTTTAATGGTTACAAAATATATATTAAGGAAACCTCACACTTCTCAGGTTAATATGTAGAACAATAATATTCTCTAGACGTATACGGTGGTATAATGGTTATTTATCAGTCGTTCTAGGCAAAGTCAGAAATGTTTAAAAACAATTGGTACACAATGTTGAAGAACATTTTTTCAAAAGTGTCCTCAAACGAAATGAAGATAATTGAAGTTGAAAGTTCCCTGGAAAGGGAAGTCATTTATCCTTTTTTCGACCCTTGTCAGTTCTTTTGAAGATATTCGGGGTGTTCCCTTCACAGAACGTCTGTCAACAAGACGGATCTCTCCTGAGTTATCGCGTAGTTTCTGTAGACTTCTTCTGGGGGATCATTCACACTATTCTCACCATTTTAAACAACATTCTATAAGATGATAAATGGTTTTGTCTAATGAGGCCATACTACATGTCAAGAACTGCTTTGATAATGTATTTATGCCATTACTACGATAGGTTACAGCCAGATTCTGTACGCCTCATAGGAGATTTCGATAGATCCTGTAATAAGATGAGCATCAAGATATCTAATTACAATGTAACAAAGGAATAGTTTGGTCTAATATTATTATTTTGGTTATTTTAAGTTAATTTCTAATAATTGGCACTAAGCGAGTTTGTATGGGAGACCACATTTTCTTACAAAGCACATCTCTGGGGGTGATGGGATCGCTTCAAGTGTTTACAAGGACGATCTACCCCAGTGCCTTTCTGTTCTACTGCTACAGTATGATGTTCGAAGTCTTGAGCGGTCACTGGAAGATATTTATAAATGAATCGTTGACTACCGACGTGTAAAGTGCAAAACAATTCATATTTACTGTAATTGAGGACCTTCAACTGGAGAAGTTCTGCATATTTCATCGGAAGCTGTGTGACACTATCAAGAGGCTCAACGACGCATGAGGGTGGAGATTACTCGCACTGCCACGTCATACGACTGTGGGGCTCTATTCAGAGCATGTTCGCTTTGATGAACACCTCTGCTCTTTCTGCTGTGCCAGCCAGTCTCGAGGAATCGCTATTATAGAACATACTGGCCGATAGCCAACGATCAGTTAGGTTACTAGAGACATTACGGCCATTAGGAGATATAGGTGAAATTTACATGTCCATTACAAACCCCGATGTGCTATTTTCCAGAAAACTTTTACAGTAATTTCACATATATATCAATTTCTTAGTTGTAATATTACAAGTTTTTATCTATAAATAAAGCTGTAGTGGCTGTTGACTGAACAATTTAAGATTGTTGAATAAACCATCTCATCAATATCCTCACACCACTTATCAATTACAATAACACTGTAAATTAAACGAAGTTTATGAATAAGTGTCGTGGTGATATATTGATACTTCCTACAAGAGATGATGGCTTCTATAATGTTATACCCACATCGGTGTTGGCATGGTCTAAGTCGGTTTCCATTCCCGTGACGAGGTGTCATTTTTCAATTTTCAGAACATTGTTAAAAGTGAAAATAGCAAAATAAAACAATTTGATATTATTATTTATCAACTGGATCTAAAACAAAGTCCTTCAAAGTTAAATTTATGTCCCCCATGGTCTTAGAGATGGAGACGCATAAGTAGGAAAGACCCAACATAGTGGGTACTTTTTTAATATGGATTTTAAGAAAAGTGTTTACATTTACTTCTAACAGTGTGATCTATGTTTGTAAAAACTCTCGTTGGTAATGGATGTAGAGCGATGCAATACAAAATAATATTGAAAATTTCAAATCAATCAAAGTTGATGTGAATGTAACAAAAATAAATATTTTATGTAAACATACAAGTGCTTCCCTTTCGGTAAATAACACAATACAAGTTTACTTGCCAATCTGGAAAACATATAAATGAATGTTAAGCTTCTTTTTATAATACATTATTTGACTTAACATTCCTTTGAAAATTTAATCATGATGTATATTTTGACTTTTATTTTTACCACATATAAGAAAAACACCGCTATTAGGCGTCACTTTATAGATACAGCTCATCCAAAACTTGAATATAATTTGTGTATTTACCCCATATATTCAATCAATCCGATAATAACATTTTTACATCGATTATTGTTTCCAGCCTTGGGTCTTGGTCAGTTTGTTTTCATCCAGGCCATGTAATTTCCACCAACATCTGGCTAGGCCTGTCGTAGCTTCATACGCTTTATAACCTAACTTAATACTAGGACAGGCCCAACATATGGTCCACGGCCGTTAATATTTCATCACTGTGAAAGGGTAAACCCAAATTTCACCAATGATACATTTTTCGGCAATGCTAGGAATCAATCCCGGGACCCTTAATTTTGTAGAAATGCATGATACCGACTGAGATAAAGTGTTTAGATTGTCGAATTAATCAATTAAGAGACAATAATAATAACAATTTTAATTTAGATATAGATACATTCCCAAAAGTTTAATCAATCAATCAATCTATAAATTAAATACACAAAAGTCTACCATTATTACGTTTTACTTATACGTAAACGAAGGATATTCTAAAAGTATAAAATAACAAATAACAAAACTGACAATGGGCAACCACGCGGCAGTTATCAGCTTATAAGTTTAAAATTTCCCCCTCTTAGCGAAAACAGAATCGTATCGTAAGTTGACGGCGAGACTGCTCCGAACTTGCAAGAAGTTTTCAGAACTACTTTTCATAAAAGAAATCATAATTACTCCCATCACATAACCAACCACCAAATATTAGAATCTCAGTTAATATAATATATAACCACGTATTTTTAAAAAAATAACAACCATCAAAGAAAAATTGAAACGCTAAGCTACTTCACCCAGTTGATCGAGCGAGCAGAATCCATTACCCCTGTTGGCGTTTAACTCAACTACAACCCACCTCGGTGGCGTAGTTGGCTAACGCGCTAGTCGTGTTGAGCTCTACTGCTGAGGACGGGGAGATCGAGGTTAGAATCTCGGTCGGGTGAACTGGGGGTGGTTTTTCCTAAATGGTTTTCCACTCTCCCTCCATGAAAATGCGGGTTCACTTCCTCTAATTCAACCTTCCCAATTCCTAATCCATTAGAATAATTAGCACTTAAAGCGTGTAACCCGAACGGGTAGTAAGACGCGGTGCTAAATATTAATATTAACTCAACTACAGTCGGGGGTCGAACATGTTTTTCTCCCGTGAAAAGTGAAGCGGTTGCGTGTATAACATGTTAGCAGGAAAAGGTAAGTTAAGCCAATAATTAATTTCCTGATATTTTATATTCTCACAGGAGAGCGTGTAGTAACATTCTTGTGGGCGTGGCTATTTTCGTTCAGTATCATCCCATTGTAAACTTTACTGAGCCGTAACAGGGTTAATTTCCACTCAATACAGTTCACACTGTTTTCTCTTTGTTGTAGTTCGACCTCATTGTGTTGATTAATATGGCGCACATGCCGTAGTTACAAAACAAGTGTTCTAGTAGTTATTGAGTTCAGTAAGGATTATTTTATTTTTATTTTTATTATTATTAGCACTGCGTCTTACTACCCGTTCGGGTTATACGCACTTACGCTAATGTGTAATGGTAGGGTGATTGTGAAATGAAATGGAGGACCTACAGTTTAACGTGGAATCCGAACCACGGTGGAGGCCTGGCATTCCTCACATTCACAAGATGTCTTGTCAGAGGTGAAGGAAGGGTTTGGTAATCAGATAAATCTGTGTCGGGACCGAGGATTGAACCTCGGCCGCCAGCAAAGAAGTCTGACACCTTACCCCTAGACCACCAGGTGACCATAAGGATTATTTGACTAAAACAAAACATATACATGGTGTTCGAAAACTCAACGCCCAAACTGCACATATAGTTTGTTTGGACCAAAAGCAGTAAAAAGTACCAGTACACTTACATCCGGAAAACTTTGCTATTACCATTAGATTGTGTACAAGGTATCGGCACACGGCGCCGGGAGAGCCAAGCTTTACCGAACTTGCGTGTACAACAGGTTGCATAGGAGTTAGGCGCGTGGTACTACACACCTCGACAACTTGGAGCACGGCAGTGGAACATACCGCAGTTAACTACCAACATACCACAACAGCACACCAGACCATCTAGAAACAAGAAAAAGTTCTGAGGGTCGTCATCAATTATCTTGCATCTAAGAGAGTGCTTGCCATTATTACATGTGCAGTGCTGCGTGCCTGGCTCCTATGCAACCTGTTGTACACGCAAGTTCGATACCTGCCCTTTATATATATATATATATACCATTGTTTATCTGATGAATTTATCTATATAATGTCAAATTAGGGTGTCGTTAGTAGCTCATGGGAAGATTATTACAGTACTTTAAATTAATACTGTAGGTGACCTGGCGGTCTAGGGGTAAGGTGTCAGAATTCTGTGCTGGCGGCCGGGGTTCAATCCTCGGTCCCGACACACATTTATCTGATTACCAAACCCTTCCTTCACCTCTGACAAGACATCTTGTGAATGTGAGGAATGCCAGGCCTCCACCATGGTTCAGATTCCACGTTAAACTGTAGGTCCTCCATTTCATCTCACAATCACCCTACCATTACACATTAGCGTAAGTGCGTATAAACCGAACGGGTAGTAAGACGCGGTGCTAATAATAATAATAATAATAAATTAATACTGACGATATTGATCTTTAAAGATATATTTATATGTACGTACCTTTATTATAATAATTAGTTTCTGTAATTTATCTTAGCAAATTGTCTCCTAAATGCTTATTATCAAATGCATGAATCGAGAAGAAGCTATAAAGCCAAGTTGTTCTACGATTGAAACAATTTAGAATATTTTATTGTTTGTTTGGTATTTAAGTTAACGTTCGTTGAATCCATACCTTCAAGGATGTATTTGGATAAGGTTTACATTTATTTAAATTCTGCATACTATTTTAATGATTTGTTTAAACATGTTCAACAAGATCTGTATTCCATTCACGGTAGGAATTACTCTCTGAAAGGTCTTTTTTCCTACCAATATCCTACTATATAGAAGATTTATGGCAGGGAAAAAGGCCTTTCACAAGTCAATGCCTACGGTAAATGGAATATAGGTTACGTAACACGGCACTCATTGTCTGATAGTTTTAAATTATCCAATCAGGTTACTCCATGCATATTAGGGTTATTTGTTGTGGCATCATATTTAAAAGATAAAAAAAGTTGTGTGTAGATAATTACAACAATTTTAATAGTTAAAAAAATATACACAGTACACGCCAATCCTTGTAAGGGTAGTATTAGCCCCAGATGTATGGGTCTAATTTACAAATATTCAAGTGGGTAGTAAGAACATTATAAAAGTTAATCAAAAATTATAGAGATGAACTAGCAAATTATCCTTCACCTGAGGAACATATGTCATCACTAGAGGCACCAGCAAATAGCTCTTCACCTGAGGAACATATGCCATCACTAGAGGAACCAGCAAATATCTCTTCACCTGAGGAACATATGCCATCACTAGAGGAACCAGCAAATATCTCTTCACCTGAGGAACATATGCCATTACTAGAGGAACCAGCAAATATCTCTTCACCTGAGGAACATATGTCATCACTAGAGGCACCAGCAAATAGCTCTTCACCTGAGGAACATATGTCATCACTAGAGGAACCAGCAAATATCTCTTCACCTGAGGAACATATGTCATCACTAGAGGCACCAGCAAATAGCTCTTCACCTGAGGAACATATGTCATCACTAGAGGAACCAGCAAATAGCTCTTCACCTGAGGAACATATGTCATCATTGGAGGCACCAGCAAATCTTTCTTCTCCTGAGGAACATATGTCATCACTGGAGGCACCAGTAAATATTTCTTCCTCTGAGGAACATATGTCCTCACTAGAGGACCAAGCAAATCTTTCTCCCTCTGAGGAAAATATGTCATAACTAGACGCACCAGCAAATCTTTCTTCCTCTGAGGAACACAAGCCGAAACTAACCAGGATATTTTGTGTGTATGTATATATATTAATTGTTTTGTGACTAATGAATTAAGAAAACTACCACATTTATTTATATATGTATAAACAAATGCATACAATATTTTACGGATAATTATTTGGATTTTGACCTCAATTATAAGTAAAAACTTACTACTAGCAACATTATATTATCTTCTTTTTGTCTTTAATTCTATTGAAGGTCTTATTCATTATTTCATTGGTTCTGGCTAGTATAAGAAGTAGATTTGCTTTTGTCAGTGGATATATTGAAAGTCCATGTATATTGTATATATAAATGAATAAAAAAAAGTTCCTTTTTTTATGAAGGCCACCCACATCGATGAGGAAATAGACTAATTCTCAGATTTATTTTGTCCGGTTTTCTGGTAATGAGTGGGTTGGGGGGCTCGTATTCCAACTTGGTGTAGTGAAAGTATTTATTTAAAGTGTTTTCTAATCTACCCGCAAGCAAATGTAGGTATATTTATTCCAAACTCCACCTTCATCATATCTATCCCACAAGCTCAATCAAGATTGGGGATCCCATACGCATAATGAGACGTGTTAAGATAAAACAATAAAAATAATCATTGGAAGTTCACCAAAGGAGTTGTATTTGGTTTTAATAATGAAAATTTGTGGCAAATAAAATAAACCTTTAAGAAAGTTCTACGTTTATCATAATATTGATCAATATCTTAAGAAGGATTAGATAAAGTGCTTTTGTCCATTATTTCTAATGGTTCCATCCAATAGGCTTGTTAATGTTGACACTAAACAGACCTTTCATTTTAAGAGATTACTCATCATTTAATGAAATAATAAACACTTTGTGTAGTGAGAATTCTGAGACATCGAGTTCAATACGTCAACTCTCTGGGTATTTTTAATGTTGACACACACAAAACATAAAAATATTAGGTTTTTGGTCTGATGTAGGCTAGTAACTAAACATTTGGCATTCTCTAGTCGTATATAGTGGACGCAGATAAAGTTCTTTAGTGGCCATTTTAAATAACATAAAACATGTTTAAAGGAAAGCTCTCGAGAAAATGGAACAATCTTTTTACAAGAGTTTCATCAGAAGTAGTGAAAATTCAAGTTGAAAGTTCCTTAAAAAATGAAGTTTTCTATCCGTTGTTTCGACCCTTGGCAGTTCTTTTGAAGATATTCGGGGTGTTTCCTTTACAGCACGTCTGCCAACAAGACGGGTCTCTCCTGCGTTACCGCGTCATGTCCGCAGACTTCTTCTGGGGGATCATTCTTCACACCACATTGAACGTTTTCAACATCATGTTGGAGTACGACCAATGGATTATTCTTATGATGCCATATTCAGTGACGAGATCTGCTTTGATCATCTCTCTGTGCCATTACTATGACCGGTTCCAACCTGACCTTGTACGCCTCATAGGAGATTTCGATAGATCTTGTAGAGAGATGAGAATAGCCATACCTACATACAAATGTAATAGAGGAATAGTTTGGTCCGCCATTATCGTTTTGGTGGTTATAAGTTTGTTACTGACAGTTGTGATTAAACGGATCTCTATGCATGATAGCGATTGCCAACAACTAATCTCTTCGTTAATTTTGGGAGTGGTTGGTGTTATTCCGGTGTTTACAAGGATGTTCTACATCAGCGCCTTTCTGTTCTACTGCTACAGTCTGAAGACGAGGTTCGAGGTTTTGAACAGTCACTGTAAGATATTGGTGAGTCAACTGTTGACTACAGACGTGCGATGCGGATATCCGGTAGCTGAAGATGTCCGTCTGGAGAAGGTCCGCGTGATGCATGGGCAACTTTGCGGCGTCATTGAGAAACTCAACGACGCCTATGGATGGAGGCTATTACTGTTCTTCATGACTATTTTCTTGGATTTTCTGCACGATGTATACGTCTACGGGTACATCAGACAACTGTGGGGTTCTATGCAGATCATATTCTTCGTTATAAATACGGTTGCTTTGTACGTATCAACGGCTGTGCCAGCCAGTCTCGAGGAATCGGTAAGAGCAATAAATCTAATTATCTCTTACACACATAAAACTAGAGTATATATTATAATAGTTCACTACTCGAATAACAAAACTATAATTTTATTTAAACGTTATTTTCTATTAAAAGAATTATAATAGGAGTCATTTTACTTTCTCACATAAAAATAAAGTATTGTAATCGTGAGAACTTTCAGCCTCTGTATTAGTATGAATCTCGGTTTTATTTGTCCCCCGAATTCAAACAGGGACTTTACAATCAGGTCTGTCCCTATGTCCTTGGCCACGAATCTGAAACGGTTCGACTGATTTGGTTAAAACTTAATATTTATGTATTATAATGTTCATAATTTGAGACTTTTAATATTTACCTTTGCCCTTAAATTAGGGTAATTTACCGATGAGTGATTTTTTTTATTCAGATCTTTCCAAAATTTGCTTTAGTTATTTTGTTTAAAATTAACACATGTAGGATATTTGCTCTCTAAAGTAGCACACTCTAATTTGTTTTATGGTAAGAATTTATATAAGGTTAGTTAAATTGTGAGGGATTGTTGAAAATTTTAACTTTTGTGATATTGAATACAGATTTTTATTTAAAATGTTTATCTGGGAATTGATTGCCATGCCAAATAAAATTGTATCCTGGTTTTTTGGTAGAAAATTGGTTTAAGTGCACATAATTTGACTATTATTTTTAAATTCTCAAATATTTTAAAAATTGCTATTTGGTTCAAAATAGGTATCTTGTAGAGTTTTTACAATATTATTTTTTTATTTATGTGCCTTTCTTTTAAAAAAATAAAATTTATTAGTTTATTCAGGGCTGACAATTGAAAAATTTTAAAAAAATGCTCTAAATGTATGTTCAAAACTGCTATATTGATACTAAATATTATACATTATAAATAATAATATATATTTGTTTTTCCCAATACATTAATTTAAGAGGGTAGTTTACTCATGACAGATCATAGAAAATTTGAAAATTTTCCAAAACTACCTTGATCATAATTAAGTTCAAAATATGTATCAGCTGTTAACTATTGGTCATGATAAATCAGAATATGTTTTTATTTTTACAAATTACAAACAGTTTGTTGGTACTTTACAAATAAAAGATTTTTTGAAAATTTAAACTTTCTTAAATATATTTGAACACTTTTGTTTGATATGAATACATGAAGATTATTTATTGTGATGTGTTTGTTTTTCTTTAAGAAAACGTACTGGAGATTATTTTATAGTATTTTTTTATGGCGATTATATTCCAAAATATATATAGTGTGATTTGTTGCACCATTTATTTTAAAGGTGGTATATTCAGATATATTTATACTGATAGCTGCTATGGCCGTTACTGCACTACATGTGGAACTCCCAACTGTAATTTTAAATATTATAATCGTTTTTTTTTAAATGCATTAAGAACATTGTCAGAAGACATAAAATTAAGAGTTTTTTTTTGTTTGTTTGAATCAAATAAAAGAAATATCTCGGGTGACCATGCAATACATTTTGTGCAACTACGGGTACTTTTGCAAGTATATTTCTAAACAATAAGATACACAATATATAAAGGCCATAAAAATGAGTATAATATTTTTCTTCGTAAATTTTTTTTCAAATTTCCAAACTATCTGTTTTTGTGTCATTGTATGTTTGTGCTTTGTGGTTTTCATATAATTATTATTATTATTATTATTATTATTATTATTACTATTATTATTATTAGCACCGCGTCCTACTACCCGTTCGGGTTATACGCACTTACACTAATGTGTAATGGTAGGGTGGTTGTGAGATTAAATGGAGGACTTACAGTTTAACGTGGAATCCGAATCCATGGTGGAGGCCTGGCATTCCCCACATTCACAAGATGTCTTGTCAGAGGTGAAGGAAGGGTTTGGTAACCAGATAAATCTTTGCTGCGACCGAGGATTGAACCCTGGCCGCCAGCACAGAAGTCTGACACCTTACCCCTAGACCGCCAGGTCACCCTCAGTCTTGTTACTCAGAAAATAATATCTATAAACAGAAGCAAATTTAATATTTAAGTCCCCCGATTTTGGGAAAGTAAATTTTCGAATTGTTAGTCTTGGGGTTTCGTGAGTCTTTTTTTTGCACCGTGCATTACTACCAGTTCAATTTATACGCTTGTATACTAATTATACTAATGCTTTCTAGGGATTAAACAGGTTAAATTTAGACGAGGTGTATCAGAATTTTCGTGGAGGGAGAGTGGAAAACCATTTTGTATAAAAAGCTCAGTACACTGCACCAAGATTCAAACCTCGATCTCCTTGTCATCGGCAGTCTCATCTAACGCGAGAGTAGCACGTTAGACCTTGCGGCTACCGGAGCGGGTTTTATGTAGGTGATCGTAAAATACAACACCTGAGTAACACATATGTACTTATATACACATACGTTGGTCTATGGAGCTGAAGTGGCGTTCATATTATAATTATAAAATTGTTTCTAAAAAATATAGAAACAATTTATTTCCTATCTGTACCGAAAATTTTCAAAGTACAAAAAATAATCATCTAAATATTGAATTGAATTCGACTTTCTAGTTTTTAACTGCTGCTGTTATATATTTTGTTTACTCTCTAATATATAGTTAGCTTATGTTGTATATGATAATACTATTTATATAATTAGACATACATATATATATATATTTATTTTAAGAAAAATAAATGTACTGTACATAGTTTTAACGTAGGTTGATTTATTTTACTAGACCGAAATAATAATTAAATGTAATTTCAGACCTTAGTGCTGCAACGGGATATGAGGGAAGCAACTCTTTCCAAAATCGACTCTAGGAGCCAGTTTCAAGTAAATATAATTACATTGATCTCTCTCTCTCTCTCTCTCTCTCTCTCTCTCTATATATATATATATATATACATTAATGTTCTCTAGATTTTCTTTAAACTCGTGTTCTAAATCTCGTCTAATCATAATTAGTATTATTTCACATGACATATAACTGAATTTTCAATCAACATTTTATATTACTTGATTCTTTATTTTATATGATACAGTGCTGCACTCTACTAAACGTTATTCATGCAACATCATTCTATATTCAATATAAGACCTATAGGCCTATCTGCATTTTTTATTCATAACAATATATATTTCTGCACACACTATTAAAATCATATAATCTTGCACTTTATATTTAATATTATATTTTGATCCAAACTTGTATTGGCAATATGAATGGCTGTCTATTCTATTCAACAATATGTATTGGTATATGTCTTTGAGCTAGGGTACAATTAATTATTGTTTATCCTCAGGCCAAGCTGATAATGTTGGCTCGCCCCGTCCATGTATCTGCAGCTGGCTTCTGTAAAGTGAACAAGACGCTTTTACTAACGGTGAGCAATCACAGAAAACTCTAATGTGAATGTTGTCAATATGTATTATCTAAATTTATTAAATATGTTCAAATAACTATATAACAAAAGCTGATTCTAAGTTTTATGACACCATATTAATCTTTTGGATGAAAATGAAATGTTGATATATATTTTTATGTTAATAATGGGTGGTTTGGTTTCCTTTCATTAGTATAAAGTTTAGGTAAATAATATTCAGGAATTTAAAATTTAGTAAATATATATTGTATTAGTGTGCAAATGTACAATGAATCAATGACACCAATACGAGATATAATACTATCTCTAAGTAAAATCACATTTGAATTTAGGATTTATAAAGAATGTTAGCAATTATATAATACAAAGTAAAAATATAATATTAGTGTAGCAAGTAAAATGTTATTGTAAAGTGTATATACTTTACATTATATTTACTTTTTCGATACTTGAATTAATATTTTGTCAGATTTCGGTGCAATTTACAGATATATTTAAAGAAGTCCACTCTATGAAAATAAACTACTCCATAAAGGAGTCGAATTAGATTAGCCCCTAATGCTCATATATCTATATCTAAAACTTTGAACACTTTATAGAATGTATTTTTCAAAACCTTATCTTAGTAGGTAGAATGTCTGCACAGTGCGCTGAGGTCCCCATGTTCTATTCCTAGCAAGGCCGTAAAATATATCATTAGTCAAATGCGGGCTTCTATTTTTACATATTGACCTATCGGCCAAGAGGATGAGTGTTGTGTCTGTTAAAAATTTAATTTAATTTACAAGTCATGGGTTGATATAATCAGTTCAAAGTGCCCCCTTTAAATACCTATAATAATCTATACATATATTACTAGAGTCATAATTGAGGGGATATAGGCCTATTATTAGAGGCTTAATTGAGGGGTCAGAGCAAATACATGATGATCTTCATATATTTAGATGGGTGTCACTTTATAAATGTCAAAAAAATCGTGAAATCAAGCTATACAAAAATTTAAGATTATTTGTAACTATAAGCTTTCCTCGAGGTATTGACTGACCATAAAAACAACTTGTAGTTCAAGAGGCAAGCTACAGGAAAGAAGGGCTAGACCAATTATTTATAAAATGAGGGTTATCTTGGTTTCTTCCCTACCCCGTTACTTATTAGAGGTATTATTCCTAGAGGTGTAATTAATATATATCACAGGTAATGTGTAAAATTCAGGCGTTCTATGCCTAAGCATTCTATATAATGCCAGAGTGGTTTTGGCAAAGTATGAAATAAAGAAGTTTGTATCGCATATCTATTTTCAAGTTCTTTGTCTTTTTGAAATCCCACAATATGTTATCAATTATTTTATCCAGTTCTATGTAGGCCTTGCACCGTTTTCTTGCAGGTTCACCTAATTTATAGTACTATTTAAGTTGGCCAGGTTAGGTTATTTTAGAATAGGGTAGTTAGGTAAGATAAGGTAAGGTTATATTAGGTTATCTATTGTTTTCGGTATTATATAATTTTGGTTATTCTATAAATTTCCCAAGAAAAGTATGAAATACAACAGCAAGATTAATTGATTTCATACTTTGCTAAAACCACTTAGGAATTATATAGAAAGCCTGCGCATTTTATATAATGCCTTGTTTACACACATTACCGGTAACATATATATAATTTGAGGAATTTAAAGTAAATGTTTATATACTATTGAATAGTATCCACATTTTTAATGGTATACAGTTACTTAATTTTTGAAACCTCAATTTTGCAGTATTTTTTTAAATATTACGTTTTCCTCTCAATATGATTTACCTAATTTTAAATTAAATATTATTTGTAGATATTTTATGATGGTATGTTTGTGTAACACTGGCCATTCAAGTTTGTCCTTACGTAGAGACGTGTTAGAGAGATATCACCATTAAAATGTTGGTTACATTCTTTGTTTCAGATTATTCTAACCTTAGCTACATATCTCGTCATGCTGGGCCAGTTCAATCCTACCATCCAGAAACTCATAAATGAACGTTCAAAAACCAACAACACAAACTAATATCAAGCCATTTTTGTATTTTTCCTTAAATTTAAATGAAAATTTTAGACGCTTTTAGTAAAATAAGGTTCTCTGTAGGCCTTCGATATCTAAATTTTAGACAAATATATATTTAATCAACACATCTCTCTAAAATTGTATTGAGCATTAATAATAATAATAAGTTTAAATCATGGTTGATTCGTTATAAATTTAATGAATAATATATACAAGCATTTCAATAGTACTAGTAGTAGCTATATAAATATAATATGTAAATTAAGATTATGATGATGATAATAATAATAAATGAAATTCAAGATAATTTAATCTGTCATCCGTAACGTAGAGTATGGGGCTCAAATCTCCACTGGGTATATTGAGAGTAAGTCTTACTAACGGGCTTACCACTCCCTCTCCAAGTAAATATGGGCACATTTTATATCAATTACACCTTCCTTCTCTTTATTAAATTTTTAATTTTAAATACATCCATCCCGGATATTTAGTGAGACCCGATACAAAAAATAATAAATTAATATTTATTTGTTTGAAATGAAAACTTTTTATTTTGATAAGTTTAATACTGAGTTTTAAGCTCTAATTATTGGGCACATCATAAACACAATGAAAACCAAACGAAGTGGAGCGGGAATATATCGATTATACAACCATGGAAACAACAACTACTAACAACATCACAACCAAAAACATATTTCAATAACTTAAGTGGTCTTTCAATCATGAACGTTCTAGATTATGTAATGGCCCACAAAAAAAAAATTAAGCAATGAGTTTAGATTGATATATAACTGAACTATATAGAACCTCCTTCGGTGACAAAATTATCTAATGTATCATTCCTGCTAAATACTGGACTGGCGATGTTGGATAGATCGGGGTTTTAATCCCGTCTGTGTGTATTGAGGATGTTTTTCCCTAAATGGTTTCCCACTAACGCTCCTCGCTATGCGAATAAACTTTCTTTAAATTTACCCTTACTGACCACAAAAGACACTAATGTAATTGCTACATATGCATATAACCTTAAATGGTATTAATATTCTAGATTAATTAGTACATGTGTAACATTTGGTGATGTTACATACTATACTCGCCGCGTCCTAAATCGAAGAGTGGGACGAATGAGCCTTGGTGTAACTGCATCTGATGTGCCGAGTGATTCCGATTGGACTCAGGAATGACGCTCACAACAGTACCGGAATTACGACCTACCTGCCCCCTGTGGGCAAGACGGAATCTACCACCAAGACAGCGCGTGATGTGTGTACGTCACTGGTTCTCTGGTCAAAAATATATTTTGTCAACACTGGCGGACGTGACGAAGAGAGGCCAGCCAGTCCAAGCTTGATCGATGGCGTACGTGCTGATTTTAATCCATCGAAGTGGCCAATGGAACGTCACCGACGTATATGGACAACCCCCCTCCCTTCAACCCCAGGCGACTAGAAACACTATTTAAACCCGGTAATTCTGAAGATGATTTAACTATTAAATTGGACGCCTCCAGGGGAAGTCATGTCCTAGACTATTAAATTGAACGACTTTAGGAGAAGTCATGTCCTAGACTATTAAATTGGACGCCTCCAGGAGAAGTCATGTCCTAGACTATTAAATTGGACGCCTTCAAGAGAAGTCATGTCCTAGACTATTAAATTGGACGCCTTCAGGAGAAGTCATGTCCTAGACTATTAAATTGGACGACTTCAGGAGAAGTCATGTCCTAGACTATTAAATTGGACGCCTTCAGGAGAAGTCATGTCCTAGACTATTATTTTGTCGCCTTCAGGTGAAGTCATGTCCTAGACTATTAAATTGGACGCCTCCAGGGGAAGTCATGTCCTAGACTATTGTATTAGACGCGATCAGGATAAGTCCGGTCCTGGACGTAGACATTTTCTGGATGTTTTTCGTATTTTCTATATATTTATTTCATCGATATTATTTTAATAGACTTGAACTATGGCTTGTTCAATTTTGAAATTAAAGTAACGTATTTATTGAAATAAACCTGAATAGGCAACGTAAACTATTTGCTAAAATTAATATTGTTTGTAATACTAAATTTTGTAATGAGACACCTAATTCTTTTGGCCGCTAATTAAGCGCTAGTGTCAGTGAGGTCACGGAATATATCAGATTGTCATATTTTTGAACTAATCTTTGCTAGTAGTATTTTATTTGAATTGTCTGAATTTAGCTGTTAATGTAAACTCATCTTTTGACGATGTTTTCTTATATTGAATTGTTTGGTAAAGTAACGTAAAATTTTGAAGTTGGTTTGATTTTGACTTTGAATATTTTCCTAATTATTTGATTGAATTTAATTGTGGTATATCTAGAATTCTTTTTGTATGTTATATAATTTTTATTAACAAATAGGGATCTTAATTTTGTCAACATTTAATAGTCCCACGGGAGTTAGTCCTATGGTCTGTAAGCCAAACTCTTGTGTTCTTCGAAATATTCGTACGATATTAAATTTAGCTTCCTCTTTTTTTGTGTCTTTATTCATTGTACCGTAGCAGACAGCTTTCGTACATATTTTAGAAATGCCCATTAGGCTCTTTTTTTTTGTAGTCAATAATTATATGACTAGACATTTATAAAGTAATTTATTCGGATAGTCAACACTTTAGGTTGTTTTGTCAATATTCGCTGTTGTGAAACTGACATTGTGTTGTTGTATCGAGTGGCTGTCTATTCCATACTGACCTAGTTGACTTAAGAACATGTTTCATATTTGGAAACATTCACATGATAGTACTGCGCATTTGTTTAAAATGATTTTCAACACAACCCCTGGTGGATTTTTGAGGCGTGTAAATCTTTGTTTAAATTGTAATTTTATTAAATAAAATATTAATATTGTTAGCAAATTGTTGCTAATGTCTTTCTTCTTTATATTTTAATGTAGCCTACCCCCACTCTCCTTTTAGTCTAGTGTGGCCGTGGCTAAGAGGTAGTATTCTTGTTACTAATTCTGTTTAACGGAGGAGACATTGCCTCTGTGGACGGAGTGGCGAGTGACTCTGGAGTGTTGTCAATTTCCATGGTCAACAGGCTCAACAAAGAGGGTCTAATTTCCAAGCTTGCTAAGAGAGGGCTGCAATTTTCACTCAATGATCTGTCATAACTTCCTATTAATTGGTTGGATCAAAACATGTATCAAGTAAAAGTATTTTATTGTTTAGTTTACTAAAATCAATGTATCTTATATTTTTTTTCGTATGGCAAGTCATAAGGACGTAATCCTTGATCAAACACAAACAGAAGGAAGAAAGTTTTGTTGCCCCAACGCAACAAGTGAATGCCTTTCAATAAATGATGCCTGTTTGAATCTCTTCGCCGCGCATAGCGGAAATATGGAGGACATCCCACCCACCACTGATGCTCTGAAGTTGCATTTCCTCCACAGCGGCTACCAGGATGGTCACAAGTGGGGACAGGTAAAGGCCATTGTTGTCATTTTGGGGATGGAAATACATAAACAATAACCATAAACCCATCTGGACAACCCAGCTTGGAGTTTATCTGGCTCTACGAGAGATTAGTATTACAATCACCGCGTCTTACTACCCTTTCGGGTTATACGCACTTACGCCTAATGTGTAATGGTAGGGTGATTGTGAGATGAAATGAAGGACCTACAGTTTAACGTGGGATCCGAACCACGGTGGAGGCCTGCCATTTCCCACATTCACAAGTTGTGATTAATAAACGTCTTGTCAGAGGTGAAGGAAGGGTTTGGCAATCAGATAGATCTATGCCGGGACCTAGGATTGAACCCCGGACCCGCAGCACAGATATCTGCCACTCTTACCCCTAAGCCTCCAGGTCACCCTCTAAGATAGTTTGTTTGTTATTAATGTAAAATAGGGTGCTCTGAAAGTCGTTGAAACTGCTGCAAACATTATCTGCCCTGCACTAGAATATGTAGAATATGCCAGGGAAAGTACAAAAATTCCAAAGATATTAGTCATTGTTATTCCACATTGTTCCCTCAAAGTGTGGTTACGCTAGAGCTTAAGTCCATTTTGTTCATTTTATTTGAGAAAACTTAGTTTTTTATTTCAATATTATTTTTCTATTATTATTATTAAACTTTGTTTTGTATCTTAACTTGTTCAAGACCAAAAAGCTGGTGTAATTTTTTTCCGTAAAATTAAACAAACTTGCCTAATTAATGTGTTCCATTAGTTAAGTAATTTTTCTTTCCGATACTGCAAGTTTTCCTTAATAAAAACACATACAAATCGGAAATTGATAAAGTGGTATACGATGTATACTGAAATAAGCATTTCGAAGCGTCGGTCATCTTTATGATGCAATAGCTCCTGCCCCCGGAGGAATTTTTAGGTCTCCGTTTCTGAAAATACATATCTTAGGTAGGCCTAGACCTCTGCAAAATTCTATGCTTGTGCCAAAAAGTGCAGTATCAACTCCCTATGTTGCTAATGTATTACCTACACTAATCGACTAGGGAAGAATAAGGAAGAATTTATTAGAAATGTGCCCATATTTGCGTTGAAGAAAAGAGGAAACCCATTTAATAAAAAACACCTTTAGCTCATCTGAGTGGGATTTGAATAGAAATTCTGATTTATTACAACCTTAAGCTTCCCTGAGTAGGGTAAACAAGATCCGCAAGGTATTTCTAGATATATCCCAGGAATCAGGAATTTAAAAAAACCTAATTTTTAATCAATTACCATCACCGTAAATCTAAAGGTGAAGAAAACAATTTATTTTTTAACTAAAAAAATACGAATTATTTAGCTATAAATATGTTTTATTCAAAAGTGCACTATATTAACTAATAAATTAGCAGTTTCAATAGCTATATATATAACTATTGAAACTGCTAATTTGCTAGTTAATATATATATATATCAAATGAATCGTAAATTTAAAAATAAAAATAGTTTCAAAAATGTTTTAGTAAAATATATTGACATAACTTTATAAATGTATAGTTAATATTTATTGGTGTAGCAGTGTTATACGTTGTGTTAAATATAATGTGTTTCTGAACATTACGTGTTAACTAAACCATAATTGTATGTTCTCTAGTGTTTTATAATCAATTTATTCTTCCCTATAATTTATTAGTAATGTATTATTTTTAATTATATTTAAATAACATTAATAATGTGTAGAGGAAAAAAACAAGAGTTTTATATTATTGGTTCATTTCAACTTGATACATACTATATTACGCACACGCATAGGTAATCTATACTGTCTATGTAATACGTTGTAATGTACAGCACACAATTCCTATGTATTAAAGATTGATGGATATTCTCAGTTTTCAATATAAATCTAGGTACTTATGTGTATTTGATTTAGTTCCATCTTGTAACAACACAGTTATTCAATAAATGCAGCATATAAATTAAAAACTGTTTTACTTTCTCTCGACAACTCGGAGAGAAATTAGTGGGATCGTCTAAAAAAATCTAACTCAATATTTTGATGAATTTTGACGATTCATGTACTGAAACAAAAAAAAAGTTGTTTTCGTAACCCAAACTGTCTATCAGTCTGTACCTTGGGCTAGAGCCTAAACTACTCTACCAATTACGATAAAATATTGTATCTAGGGTTTTCATAAGGTCCTCCTGAGGAATTTCTAGTATCAAATATCCAACCCTAAACTTAAGGGTATTTTACGGAATGGTAAAAATAGAAAAAATCAATTTTCTCAAAATCGGATCTTACAATTTTGATTAAATTTCATTTAAAACATTAATACATATTTTAAAGAAAATGGCCACGCTCAATATTTCAGCAGAATGATTTTTAGGGTTCCAGTCAATTGCATAAATTCTAATATTTATCATATCTCCAAAATTATTTAAGATATGAACTTACTTAATAACTGCAAATATAAAGATCTATGTATCATACATATCTTTTATTCTGAACATATTTTTATAAAAGCAATAACTTTCAAGCTATACGCAAATATTTATATATTACCTTTTAGATCACTAAAGAGAAGTATTGAGACCGTAAAAATAATTTAGCCCGAGATGTTGATGGATGTCGACGTCTCATGACCCCTCGAACTCTAAAAAGTGGTTTTTGTAATGCCGCCTGTCTATCTGTGAGTTTAACACTAAATTTAAGAGGAGTTTAGTAAAAAGCGTAAAGAGAAAAAATTGATTTTATCAAAATTGGCTTTAAAGATTTTGATTAAAATTTGTACCTAAGCATCGATTAAAAGTATAAACAAACTGTCTATTTTAATTTTCCCGTGAAAATGAATTTAAAGGTACCTCACAGAAGCGGAAATGTCCGTATCCTCGCCACTATTCGAGATACTAAATAACTTTTCAGTGCAAAATTGTAGTGCTATTAAAACAACTTGTATATGAAATATATTAATAAAACCAATAGTTTCTGAGATAATGGAAAATATATAATGATACAATTTTGTGAGGTTTAATTTTAAGGAGATACTACTATAGTTTCAACGCTATCATTCTCTAATGCCATAGAGTAAGAAATGAGTAAGTGTCTCAAAACGGGTATGTTCTCTCGCCTTCAAACTCTTAGGAGAAATGTTTGTACAACAATGATCTATCTCTATCATATTAGACTCAATAGTCAATATTTACCTATTTTATTGGTCAAAATTTATAAATGAGTAATTTAATAGCAATACAATAACCATAAGACGTGCAACCCCTAGTAAAATGTAGAAATTTTTAAAACTGGAAGTCAACATTTTAATACGAGGTGTTGACCCTTGAGAACCCAATATCAATATTTTAACTTTATCGTTACCTTAAAGGAAGAGAAAGTATTGTGATCGTCAAAAAAATTGAAGTTGAGATTTTGATGAATATCGACGTTTCATGACCCTCCGAATTCGAAAAAGTGGTTTTCGCATTGCCATCTGTCTGTCAATTTGTACCACGGGCTAGAGCCTAAATTATTATACTGATTGGGCTAAAACTTGGTTCCGAGAGTTTTCATAGGGTCACCCCAAGGAATTTTTGGATTTAGATATCCAACCCTAAGATTAAGGGTAGTTTCCTTAAGGGTAGAAGGAGAAAAAAATGATTTTATCAAAATGGTTTTTAAAGATATTGATTAAATTTCATTTATAAGATTTTATCAATATTATAAACCAGATGGTTACTCTTAATTTTTCGTCGAAATGACTTTAAAGATTCCGGTCTGAAGCGTACATTGTAATTTTTAATTTTATCTACGTAGGTCTTTTAGATACAAAATTACTTATCATTGTATACATGTAAATCTCTTTATAATAAACATCTTTTAATTGAAACATATTTTTATATAATCAATAGTTTTCAAGCTGTACGCCAATATAAATATACTTTTTTAACTTTTCAAACACTTTAAGGTAAAGTATTACGACCGTCAAAAAGTTTTAGCTCGATATGTTGATGGATTTTGAAGTTTCATGTCCCCCCCGAATCCTAAAAAGAGTTTTTTTTTTACAATGACGTATGTCTGTATGTATGTCTAACCCTAACATAAAGAGCAGTTTACTAGATGGTGAAAAAAGAAGAGCTCCATTTTCTCAAAATCGACTAAAACATGTTTTATTAAAACTCGTATCCAGGCATTAAAATTTTTAAAAAAATGGCTCTTTTCATTTTCCCATGAAAATGACTTTTTGGGTACATTACAGAAGCAGAAATGTATATACCTCTGCAACTATTTGAGATACTAAATAACTTTTCATTGTAAAATGTTAGTGCTATTAAAAATTAAAAATTAAATTTTAAATATATTTTTTATAAAAACAATAGTTTCTAAGATATTGGAAAATATATTAATATGATTTTGTGAGCTTTAATTGTAAAGAGATGCTCCTTCAGCTCAAACGCAATAATTCTGTAATGTCATAGACGGTAATCAAACAAGTAATTCTCTCAAGAAGTTGATGTTTATCCTTTCAACGGCCAGGGGAAGTGTTTGTACAGCACAGGGGTGAATCCAGGATTTTCGTGAAGGGGGGTGAGAGAGGGGTGCGAATGCTCCCATCGGGAATGGGTTGAAGGGGGTAGGGAGGTGTTATTCAAGAAATTTTGACATTAAAATACTTCAAAATTTGAGAGTAAATCTTTAAGTAATTTTTCAGTGTAGCGCTAAACTTGAAAATAATCCTCTAATGAAGGATATAACGCGAAATTTGCGATTATTATTCAAATATACTAAAAGCAAATAATAAGAACAATAACAAATTGTGATTATTAAGAGGGAAATAAGTTTAAGAATGTTAACAATCATTATATAAATAGTTGTTTTTTAGATATTCAATCAATTATACAAAATAGATGGAATTATTCAGATTTCGATCAATAGAACTCTATAGTATAGTCAGTTATTTCTCATTCTAACTCGAAATTTTACCACTGAGCCATACTGACACATCATGTGTGTGGTATCATTCAATGATTTTGTTTAAAGCACGTTATTTAAAAATAAATTATTTAAATATATTTATTTATTATGAATCATTGAAATAGTAATAATAAAAATGGTGAAATATATTTAAATCTGAACCACGTTTGTGCAACAAGGTGAAAGGACTGTAACTTAAATTTGGATGATTTCAGTGTTGCCTATCTTAGCCATTTTAATAATTAATGTGATTGTATTAAGTATTTATAATAATTACCATATATTAATAATATTATAATATTATCAATAACAATTTAAAAATTGAAATCTGGGTACTGAGAAAATATTACATGACAATATTATTATTATTAGCACCGCGTCTTACTACCCGTTCGGGTTATACGCACTTACGCTAATGTGTAATGGTAGGGGGATTGTGAGATGAAATGGAGGACCTACAGTTTAACGTGGAATCCGAACCACGGTGAGAGGCCTGGCATTCCCCACATTCACAACATGTCTTGTCAGAGGTGAAGGAAGGGTTTGGTAATCAGATAAATCTGTGCCGGGACCGAGGATTGAACCCCGGCTGCCAGCATAGATGTCTGACACCTTACCCCTAGACCACCAGTTCACCTATTTACATATTATTTTATAATAGTATAGTCACATATAGATTACATTCAAGATACCAAGGCACAAGGACAAATCTGTGCCGGGACCGAGGTACATGACAATTAAACCAGTAGTGATTTAAATGGTTTAATTTTTTGAAAGGGGGGGAGCACCCCTTTCGCCCCCTACTGAATCCACCACTGGTTCGGCAATAATCTATCTTTCTCATTTTAGACTCAATAGTCATAGACCTATTTTATTGGTCAAAATGTATATTAGATAAATTTAATAGCACTGCGATAACTGCATACCTTAATAAAATGCTGGAAATTTTAAGCAGAAGTAAAAAAAATTTAATACGAAGTTTTGACCCTTGGAGACCCAATACCAAATTTTGTATTGGTCCAAATTTACAAATGGAAAAGTTAATTCTTTGAAAATAAACTTCTAAAAATTTTTAACTGTGAGTCAAAAAATGTTTTACGTTTGTATAGCGCAATTTGTCATGGGGTTTTCTAGTGTATATTCTATTACACATTTTTAGTACATATCTTCATATTTAAACAATAGAGCGAGAAAGTCCGTGCGGAGTTCAGTACCATTTATTTTTAAATTCTTAAAAGGGAAAATTTTGTTGCATCAAACACGTGTGCTTATTTTTACAAGCCAATCAAAACTTTCTAGCTCAGTACCTTACAAAGTTTCATCAGTCCGGTAAAGTTAATTAAAATATAAGTGGTTACAGCTCCGAATGAACCGTGCACAGAGTCACAGCAAGGCTGGCTGTCGCCTTGGGAGCTGTCGCTCATTAATGTGCCACATGTGCTACGTTCACTAATGTGGAATACCTTCCACTTTCCGGCATGGACGTGTTTATTAGTACTCTAAACAAATTTAAAAAGTAGTTAGTCCAAGCGAGAAACCAAGATGTTGTTGTTTGGTCATAGCTCGTCTCT
This sequence comes from Timema douglasi, assembly GCA_901482245.1. NCBI lineage: Eukaryota > Metazoa > Arthropoda > Insecta > Phasmatodea > Timematidae > Timema > Timema douglasi. The sequence goes on along the minus strand of CABEEJ010002278.1, from coordinate 58,926 downwards.
ACGATAGCTCTCTACTATATTATTATTAATCACCTGACCGCATGGTCTAAGGTGCTACTCCCGCAATATACTAGACTGCCAAACACAGGGATCCCGGTCGGGTGCACTCAGGCTGGTTTCTCCTATATGGTTTATGTAGAGTGTGACGTCACACTCTACGTATTACCCGCGCGGTTGAACTGTGAACCCGCCGTGTTTGACGATAGAGGGTAGGTCACTTAGTGCTTTCCTCTGCCGTCCACGCGGGCGGGACGCGAGTTCAACCCTGTTAAGGTGATTTACAATAGTTCAATCAAGGTAGTCAGTTAACTCAGTTCAGTCAGTTCTGTTCGGATCAGTGATTCGCTAGCATTCATCTTTGTACGACTGAACTTTAAACAGCTGTGCTGAAAATTACCGTGTACTATTATTGACTTTTGTGCAAGTCATACTTCAAGTGTTACTAAACTATTTAAAGCATTAACATTAAAATAAATACAATGAAACAAAATATATACATGTTTTCTTAATATGTATCAAGTTAAATTCACTGTTAAATAAAAACTTCAACCAAACTTTGGTTGAGCTAAGAAATGAATCCATAGTGGAAGTTAAGAACGAGGTTTACTGCACGTTTAGTGGAAGCTATATCAGACAAGTTCCAAAGGACACCAAAAAGGGTTACAAGGATCCCAAAAGAGGTTTCATTGTCCACGTCCTCCGAGCAAGTGTGGGTGAACTTCCTCTAAGTCCAACACTCCTCATCCCTAACACAATTGTGTCATTAGTAAATAAGCGTATAAACAGGATGGGTGGCAGATGCAATGCTAAAAAAATATTATTAATCCTTGCACTGCGTTTTACTATTTGAAATGTAATTACAATAAAACGCTAAGGATAAATATTCACACATTTACATGGAGGTAGAGTTTAAAATAAGTTTATGACTCTTATAATACACACGGATGGAATTCGAACCTTGGACTTGTCATCGGTAAGCCAGACTAAATGATTTTGGTATTTTGTCTGCGTGTCCATCGAGTCAGGTCTTACTTGCGTATAACCCGAACGGGTAGTAAGACGCGGTGCTAATAATAATAATAATAATAATAATAATAATAATACAGGTCTTACAAAAATTTTACATCACTGATATGTATAAATGTATATTCCCCCGAAAGTACAAGTACAAATAATACAATAATTTGTTACGAAAAGACTATAATTATTTGTTATAAATTTAATCATACCCAATTGTCATTACAAAATAAAACTGAGATTTTTAAAAAATATTCATATATTTTACACTTATATTTATTTAAAAGTTTTGTCTTCAAGATTTTAATATCAAATAAAGTTTTATCTTAAGTGCACAGAAAGAAACCAAACCAGGTTAAATTGAAATTTATGGCCGTAAATACCGTACAATCGAGATTCAGACGCCCACTGGGCGTCTTATTGATCTGAACTGATTGTTTTTACCACTGCGTCTTACTACCCGCTCGGAGTAGCCTATACGTTCTTCTACTAATTATGCTAATGTTTTTAGGGATTAGGAAGATTATATTTAGAGTAGGTGTACCTACATTTGCGTGGAGGGAGATCTAAAAACCATTTAGGATAAATCAAACTCAGTACACCCGACTGAGATTTGAACCTCAATCTCCCCGTCATCAGCAGTCTAGTCTAATGCGAGAATAGCGCCTCAGACCATGCCGCCACCCAAGCGGATAACTGGTTGTTATTTTGTTTACTGGGATACCGGCTAAATCCCCGGACAAGACTATAAATCAGGCCGATGGACCACGTGACCACATTTGAGAGGGATGGGTGCAAATAGTACTTCTTCTTGTAATTATTAACAATCGGGAAAGGTGTAGAGGCTTCAAGTGGGATTCATAACCCAATGTTCCAATAAAAAACAAACAAATATTCATTATTTTATTTAACTAAACGATACCCGCCTCGTTGGCCGCATGGTCTGAGGCGTCAATTTAACAATAGACTATACTGCCAATTACGGGGAGATAGGGGTTAAAACTCCTGTCGTGTGTATTGAGGGTCACTTGTCCGAGAATGTTTTTGACTCTCCTTCCACGTAAATACGGGTACACCTCCTCAAAATTCAACCTTCCTAATCCCTGACACATTAGCGTAATTATCACACATTAGTATAATCCCAACAGGTAGTGAAACGTGGCGCTACAATAAAATATGAAAAATAATATTAGAACCATTTCTAAAAATAGTTGACTGCCTCTCACTACCAGTTATGAATATACGCATGTGTACTATTATTATTATTATTATTATTATTATTATCACCGTGTCTTACTACCCGTTCGGGCTATACGCTCTTACGCTAATGTGTAATGGTAAGGTGATTGTGAGATGAAATGGAGGACCTACAGTTTAACGTGGAATCCGATCCACGGTGGAGGTCTGGCATTCCTCACATTCACAAGATGTCTTGTCAGAGGTGAAGGAAGGGTTTGGTAATCAGATAAATTTTTGCCGGGACCGAGGGCATGTGTACTAATGACGCTATTGTTGTAAGGAGGTATTAGAGGAAATGTACCAACATTTAGTTAGAGGGATAGTGGGAAACCATTTAATAAAAACAACCCTCATATCACCCGACCGGTATACAAACTTCTATTTCTTAGTATTCAGAAATCCAGCCATAGACCGTGTGCCTACCTATTGGGTAAAGCTTTACGTTCTATCGAAAGAGAGAAGGAAAAATTTAATGGTCTTGCAGATTTATTTATGTAATATAATGTAAGCTAAATTGAATTACCATTTAACAAAACTAAGGTAGGTTATTACTCGCAACCCCACAACAATATACAATCTACATGCATACAGAAGAGTACACACTTGATATATAAACATATTAATATATACATAACGAAATATTGCTACCAAATGTTATCAATCTTTCATAAAACTTACATTTTTATATTAATTTTTTATAAACGCAATCAGCTAAACTTCGCTTACATAAAGAACAAGTTAGAGAGGAAGTTAATAATTAAAAAATTGTAGATCGCTACTTTTTGAGTATTCCATTAAATTATTAATATTATGTTATCGATATTGATACGATTTGTCAATATCGACACCTACACATTATATTGATTTACGTATGAATACATGAAGGTAGTTTCAGTAATTGATAAAACTGTCACATAATGTTCATCCAGCCATGTTTATACAATGATGACTTTTTCTGTTTGATAATGATGGTAATATGAACAATGCTCAATTCCATTTTTAGAGAAAGATCCTTATCAGACATATAATAAAGTTACAATATCTACTCTCGCGTTTCCATCCGTGAGTTTATGAGCTATGCATCTAGTGATGTAATTAAATGGTAAGGCGCTACCGCTCCGACTTTCTCCCGCGTTTATCCTAAAATAGACATTTACTAAGAATTCGTAAGATTTGTGAAACGAAATAGTAGGTATATACATTGTTGTACAAACACAACATCAAAGATCAATGAAATAATATACACTGTTACAAAATATTAAGAAAAGATAAATATCCTTATCCACTAAAGAGCATTTTCAAAGACCTGAACTAAAATAAATAAATATATATAATTGGCTATAGCTCAGGAATTATTGGTTTTATAAAAATATATTTCAAATAAAAGATTTGTATCTTTAATAAAACTACAACTTTACAATGATAAGCTATTTCCTATCTAAAATAGTCACGTATAAATGATGACAATTGGAAAAATTTCCCGCTGTAAAGTACCCTCAAAGTAATTTCAGGAGAAAATTAGAGTCGCCATCTCGTTTATAATGATAAACAATGTCTAGATATATAATTTAATCAAAATCGTTAGGGAGAATTTCGATAATATCGATTCTTTCTCTTTTTACCCTCCAGTAAACTATCCTTAATCTAGGGTTATATAGATAATTCCAAAAACTCCTCTGGGGGACCTTATGAAAATCCCAGGGACCAAGTTTTATCCCAATCGGTAAAAGTGTAAGCTTTAGACCGAGGTATAGACAGACGGACAGACAGTCAGACGGCATTGTGTAAACTACTATTTTTGGTTTTGTTTTGTTTCAGGGTGTCATGAAACGTCGGCCCTTATCAAAATCTTGAGTTCAATTTTGTTGACGATCACAATACTTTCTCGCTGATATGTCTAGAGAAAGTAAAACACAAATAGAATAGTAATAGTTAACTGTTTCTTCCACAAAATAAACATGTTATGGTCTTCTAAATGGTTCTCCCTATAACAGTCTTACTGTAATAAAAAGTAATATAATATTTATCCTCTTCGGTGGCCACGTGGTCTAGGGCGCTACTCTCACAATAAATAATACTTCCGATGACAAGGAGGTTGTGGTTTAGTTCCATTAGGGTGCACTAAGAGTGATTTTTCCTAAATGGTTTCCCACGCTTTCTCTTCTTGTTAATGCGGTTACACCACGTCAAATTTCAACCTTCCTTATCCTTAACCCATAAGCGTATAGTTCGAATTGGTAGTAAGACGCGGTGCTAAAAAAAACCTAACATTAATAAAAAATTACGCCAAATAGTGAGTACTTTCATTTGTAAAGTTAATTTTCTATTGTTGGGAGGTCTGCAAGAAAATGTTACCATGCCTTTAACCACTAATAGTTTTTATACTGATATATAGCCCTCCCTGTCCCCACCCTCTGCGACATTACCTCACTAGATCAAGGGTGATATTTCCACGACTTAATTACATCTAGTCTCGTTCATCATGACACTTTATGTCGCCGCTACCCGCTCTGAGAACGGGAAGAGGGTCACGCCACCTTAGAACCACTATACACCGGTGTGACCTCGGGCAGTTCTCATCCTTATTTCCTCACCAGGAAGGAAGGTAAGCAGGCCTGCCATTCTTCAAAGAGAAACCTTCCCTACGGTCACAATACTCGCCATTAGCCCAACTCTAAATTAAGACGTACCCGCGACCCATAGACTTGCGATGATACTATTGTTATTATTATTATTATTATTACTACTTTTCACGACCTTACACGACCGAGTGGAGAGAATATAATGTGCGACCGAGCTAGGTACTGGCTCTCATGTTTCTTAATTACATTAACATACAGATAATTTCTCTTTTTTTACAGTTTATTTTTTACTCTAACAGGTGTTCAATTTAGTAGAATTTCTTTCAGACGTGGTTTTAAAAAACCAAGCCTAAAGGGTGTAGTTCTTTTTATAGCCTTGCAATCGAAAAAAACATCAGCCTAAAGGTACCGAAGGTCTATATGAAGAAAGCAAAGATATAAAATTAAATACATTAAGTAAGATTTATTTTTACATTCACTAACATCAAGCTTTTTTTTTTCCTCTTTCTTTTGCATGTTATGTCCAGCCATCTAAAGAGCTATCAACATTATATTTACACTCATGGGGTAGAGATGAGGATGGTACAATTTGGAGGAAATGTTTACACATTTTGGTTGAAGGAAAATGTAAAACTATTTATTTTTTTAAACATGTACCTATATCTAATCAGGATTCTAGCCCCAACCTAGTATTTTCCAGAAAACTATAATATACAAGACTTTTCCCACGCGCTTGGCGGTGTTAATATTAAATATTATTTTATGTTATTTAACTAATATTTATAAAGAGAAGAATTGTTATCATTACTATATTAAGAATTATTTAATAAAGCATATAGCATATCCAATAAGGAGTTGCACTTATAGTTAATTTCTAACTACCCATAACGATTGTAGTATAATTTAAGGCGTCAGGTTCACAATTTGTCTGACGGTAAAAAGGAGGTTAACGGTCAGACCTTCGCTGCATGCTTTAAAGATGGTTTTCCAGATTTTATTTATAAGCTAGCTGGTGTGTGCCCTCTCTCTATACACGTTAACATCAGTACGTTTTCTATTAACTACCTTCACCATAAACTAAACCGTTGATAATCAATTTATATTAAAAATCATTAACGTACAACTTCAAAACATAAGTATTTCGTCTACTTTTGAATTAAGTGCTTTCCAACCCCACCGGAGATTGAACAAAATTAGCTCATAAGTGTATTATTATTATTATTATTGTTCAGACTTACGACAGGTGCATTCCTTTTGTTAGTGAACATAAACCGCCGGTGCACCCTGTCCTCTATCTCCTTGAGCTGCCAGGACTTTCTTCTCTCCTTCAGATCATCCAATATTTCAGTCCTCCTTCTTCCTAAGATCCTCTTTCCCTCAACCTCTCCTTCTATGACGTCGTGCAGAAGACAGTTCCTCCTAGGGATGTGTCCGGTTCATTTTGCTTCGTATCAAACAATCATATTCAAAATTGTTCTTTTCTCACCCACTCTTTTTAAAACTCCTTCATTTGCCATCCTGTATGTCCACCTGATATTCTCACATGTATAGGCAAGGTTTAAGATAAGGTGGAATTTGGAACAAAACACAAGTTAGGGCATAACTATTCTATAACTTGACAAATGGCACCTGGACACGAGAATCGAACCCAGGATGGAACCAACTACCAAGTCATTGGTGGATGCGTTATCTGATAGATCATGTTCTTAATTGACCACACATTTGTAGCCAAAGATTTCCACACGTCCATCCCAGACTCTGCCTCAAATATGAGTGAAGACCTACCTGAGTACAGGACGAGTCTTAGATAGCCCAGTGGTTAGATAATTGTCGTACTAAACCAAAAGGTCACAGACTCTATTCCTCTGTCCAGGTGTCATTTTTTCATTTAAAAGTAATGATATTAAAATGTGGTTATAACCGTAATTAAAATAACTATATTACCCTAGCTATTTAATCCATTAAGGCATATAATAAAATATATTTGCATTTTTTTGCACAAAATAAATAAAAGAATGCTTTGGTAGATAATTTTAGTTAAATTTTCTACACAAAATGATAGTAAAAATGCACGAATGCTTGTCATGGGCCTTGCGTAATCTGTATCTATTGAAACACTGTTTCATTTAGTTTTGATAAACATTTTCCCCCCCGCGAAGCTTGTAAATAATGTGGACATTAACTCATGTCCCCTCGCACCCCCCCCTCCCAAACATCTGTGACAGGTAGTTCTGAAGTGGGTCAAAGTCCTGAAATATTTATAAGGAAATGGCTTATGAGAATTATTAATTATATAATATTTTATAAAACATTCTAAATTCATTTTTAGAAAGAAGTGAATAAATATAAGTTAAGACTTTGTGTTATTTAAAGAATTCTAAAATTATGATTTTAAATTTAAGATTTTATAAATGAAATAATGAAAAACTCCATGTATAATTGAAAACCCCTGGACAAGTTATTTATAATCTTGGAATATCTATTATAACAAAACCTATATTAATTATATGTTACAACAAGCTAATAAATTATTAGTGTGGATCTTGACGAGAGGATCAGGCCTGACTCTGGCGACCGGGGTTCGTTGACGACGCACAGTCTTGGGCTATGTTCCTTACATTGTAGTGCATATTATTACCTAGCCCCTTACTTACAAGGCGAACGTTGGTGCAATGGTTCGGAATTTAATCGGCTCATCCTTATTCCTATATTAGAAATATCAAAACAATAGTAGATAATTATATTATGTGACATTGAAAAATACAATTAAATATAGTGGTCATAGTAATAACAATAATGCTCATAAATACCATCCAAACGGCAGCAATTTTTGCATTAATATGTACTGTAATAAGTTAAATACTGAGTTTCATATAAAATAATATTATATTATATAGAATTTGAATAAATATCCTGGCTTTTGTTAACTATTTAATTGTGACCAACCGGAACATATTTAAGTTGGGGAATATGAATACAGTAGCTTATTCTTGATGTTTTTCAACAGTTTAAATGCTATTTTTCACCAATCATACCCGCTTTATTAACAAAAAATAATAATATTCAAAATGGAAGGGTACAGGGAAAAAGGGGGAAGTCCATTTTTAACTCAAATTGAGTCAGTGCTTCCATCTTTTAGACAGTCGTAAGACCTTTAAACCTTTAAATACATTTAATATTATGATTAAAACAGGCGTTTGTCATATTTAAATTAATTTAAAAACAAAAGTGTTTTCTGGAAATCTTGTGGGTTTTGAGATATAAAGATCGTTTCCTAGAAAATGTGTTTGATGTGACAACATGAGTTAGGTGCGCCATTGAATGTGGGAGGACTAAAGGGCTCCGTGTAAAGCTGTACATAATGTTGAGGTGTTCTTTAAACAGTTTTATTTAGGTGAGTGGAAGAAGGTTGGGGAAGGTTAAAGGGGGAGAACAATGTGTGTGTTCTTGGCATACAACCCCCTCCTCCAAAATAACCGTTAATGATTACCTTACTTATCATGTTCTTTGTAATTAAAATAGATTTAAAGTATATATCATTATTTAAATTGATTGAATATTTACAAATAAATCACTAAAACCTCTATAAATAAGATATGTTATTATAATATGAATAAAAAATAGACAAAATCACAAACCATTTTTATTTTCTAGTAAAATTAAGGTAATCAAGAGTGCACACAAAATAGAATGCTAGAAATAATTAAAAGGTCGGGTAAACACCTTTAATCTAAACACTAGGTGTGTTCAAGTGGCTCGTTAAGCTTACGAATGTCACAACCCCCTGTCCCCACCCCCTTTACATAACACACTTACATTAGTAAAAGTAATTTTTTTTCCCCTTTCAACTAAAACATTGTCTCTGTGCATTATTCTCGCATACAGCGACCTTATTTTAAACATGTAAGGAGACCACAGCAGCACAATATTAAAATATTAATTTCGTGGCACCCTATATAATTTGAGCACCATAAGAAGAATCTTAACTGACAGTTCATTTGATTTCTTGACCTACTTTCGTGCAGTCTTCCATCATTTCATGTGTTCTGCCGTTGTAACATTTGGCTGACAGATGGTGTCAATGTTGACAGATGTTAGATTAATATGGTGATTGTTTGTCAATGTTAGCCAATCTACATTTTTGTTATGTGCGCTCTTAAAAATATATCCTTGTGGGTATAATATCTAAGTATATAATAAGAGGGATTGATTAAACAAATGTCAAAGTAAATACAGGTTTATTAACACGAAGAAAATATATTAATATCTCAAATTACAAATCGTATGCTTGCGAGAAAAAATTAAAATAAAGTAATAAGTTACGCTTTAAAAGCTGCCATGTTTGAAAATCAGGGTGAAACAAATCAATAAATATTTGCTAAGACTGGGGTAAGGGAGATTTATATATTATATAAATACACATAAATAGCTGTCCAATGTTGGTCAAAGTACATTGATTTTTATCAATTTGTTCCAAATCTTACACACGTATAACTTAATTTCAAAATAAATATTCTGTTTTATCGGCCAAGAATGTTCAAATTTTGACAATAGCTACATTATTTGACTTTCATAAAGTGTGACATGGGATTTTTCTTTTCTTATAAAATTGATCATTCTTATAATCACTTTATTTCTACTTGTTTTGTGCCCTACTATCTGAGTTCATATTTGCAACCATTAAATAAGAATGAGAAAGATATAATTAATATTAAATGTACTCTTATTTCCCTGGAAAAAAGAGGGGAAAAACTATTTCAGGAAAAATAATTAATTCTTCCTACCTGTATTCGATCTACGAGCGTTAAATCAGACTAAATGAGACTTATTTATTTATTTTAGTATCTACCAGCGTGAGTAGCTAAAATCTATCTTATATTATAAGAAATTGTTTATAAAATCGAAATAAAATTTTGTTGTTGAAGTAAATATAAATTCATGCAAAAAAAATCCATCTGTAGTAAACATAAAGTTCAACAAAGTAACTTAATACTGTTAATTTATTTCATTGATAGTATAAATATTTCGTAGTCATAAACAACAGAATTTATTGAGTTTTTCTTGTGAAAATAATTGTGTCTTTTCAAAAGGTACCGAACCATATAGTTTGAAATGTGCATATCATGCATAGCTAAAACTCAGCCAAACCTTAACATGCCTTTGCTGTGGATTCACACGCTCAACGAAAAACTAGCGCAGAACAGAAACGTAGTCACGTGGCGAGCTCTAAGCCAATCACAATAATGTTGCGAGCCGTTCCACTAAAGTTCAACTCATCTCTACTTTGTTCGCTCCGTCTGAGAGCCTCAGAACGTGAGAACCAATCAAATCTCAGAACCAATCATCTCAAATCAGTGCTCATGTGACTATATGACAACGCATGCGCTCTACAGCCAGAAGCAGTCAGACATCCTTATTGGTCGTTGTGAGGAGATTTGAAATAACCCGTTTATGTAAAGAGTGTTTATCTATTTATTGGATTGTTCCAGAACACAGCGTTATAATTTGAAAACATCCAACTGGAGAATGATCTAAAATTATGTCTATCCTCTCGAAAATAAGGAATCATTCTCACCCCACGGATAACACCGACATTTTCTAGATAATACAGATAGAACTAAATGTCATATCGTATTTATTATATATAAAATAATAGAAGATTTGAGAGCAATACAATTGTTCTTTTTTAATATATATATATATATATGGAATTGAAAAATAGCTAACTATCCAACTATAAAATGAAATAACTATTATCTTGATGCTAGTTTCACTGTTGTCAAATGAACTAAACAGGCATAAATACTTTTTTGGTTTGAGCGTAATCTAGTAAATAATTTTACGGTTGAAAAATTGTAATATAATTTCTTGACAGACTTAACTGAACCTAAAAAAAATAAGCTTTGCTAAACTTGTCAAAATTAAAAAAATGTTAATAAAAGAAAATGCGTTTAACTTAAAGGAGTAATAACGCGTGATGAAAAAATACGAGACACAAAAACAATAGAACAAAGCTTAAAATTAATGAACTTAATATAAATTCCAGGAATACTTAGTCTGGTTTACCGGTTAATGGGAAGTCCAATTCGAATCTCAATTTGGTGTACTTCTTGTATATATTACTAAATCAGTAGTTTCCCACTTTTCTACATGAAGAATTGCGTGCACTTCCTTTAAATCTGACCTTCCTAATCCCTTAACTATTACTTACTTGCTCTGTCACATAAGAACATTAAAGCTTATTGCCTCACTTAAAAAAGTACGGGACCTATCCCTATCTTGAGCTAGTTCTATCCAGTCCACCTCATTGCACCCTATCTCTATCTTGAACTAGTTCTACCCAGTCCACCTCATTACATCCTATCTCTATCTTGTAACTAGTTCTATCCAGTCCACCTCATTACATCCTATCCCTATTTTGAGCTAGTTCTATCCAGTCCACCTCATTACACCCTATCTCTTTCATGTCCATTATAATGCTGTCCTGTCATCTACATTTAGGTCCTCCCAACGATCTCTTTCCATTTGGTTAATCCTCTAAGCAAGGTTCTAGAATCTCCCACTCAAGCTGCATGTCCTGCCAACCGTAATCTACGAGACCTGACTATCCAACAATGAATTGTGATGAGTACAGCGTATGTAGCTCATCATTATGTAACCTCATTCAATCCTCAGTATCCTCGTCCCTTTTTAGAACAAATATCTTCTTAGGCACCTTGTTTTCGATCACTCTAAACCTATTTTCGCCAGTGAGGCAAGAGACGACATTTCACACCCATAAAGAGCAACCGGTATAGTTATTGTTTTGTATATTGTGAGTTTTACATTCCTGGGCAGCGGGCGATATGACAACAACTTGCTGACTGAGTAATAGCATACATTTCCCGACAGTATTCTTTTTATAATTTCCAATCTAAAATCGTTATTGCTAATTAAAATTGTTCCTAAATATTTAAACTCATTAACCCTGTCAAAAGTTAGGTTGTTCGCAGTCATCTCTAAATTATCGTCTCCAATCTGTGTTCTCCGTGTGATGAGCTAACTAGGCCTAATATCAGGCGTGGTGTATATGAAGGGGGGACCCATTCCTTATTTTTTTTAATACAAAGTAAATTATAATTGAATCTTGAAACATGTGAAGGAACATTGAATATTCTGTAGTTGAATATACGTTTTAGATATTTTTTTTTTACTCTCACATAAAACCATGCTTCGTTTTAAACCATCCATTAATTGCTGCTAAATATAGAAAGGCTTAAAGAAATAAACGCACAGACTTTCTCCCACTTCTTTCTTAAAACAAACATTTACTAAAAGCTCGCAGTATTTGTGAAAATAAAAATATCCAAACATTGTTGTAGAAACATTACACCAAAGATCATAAATTAAATAATACACACTTTTACTTACTCAATGGCATTAAAAACTAGGCACACTGTTACAGAAGAGTTGAGAAAAGAGAAATATCTTTGTCCACCAAAGAGCATAAGAATCACAATCATTTTCAAAGACCTGAATTAAAAAGTTGATATATTTGGTTATTGCTCAGAAAATATTTGTTTGATAAAAATATGTTTCAAATAAAATACTTGTATCTTTTATAGTATTACAACTTCACAATGCCAAAATATTTCGTATATCAAATATATCAGAGAAATTATGAAAATTGTAAAATTTATCTTATGCAAATTGGTACCATCAGTCATTTTTACTAAAACAGTGTCCAGATATAAAATTTAATCAAAATTGTTTGAGAAAATTTTGAGAAAATTGATTTATTTAGAGAGCAATGAAAAAGAAAAACAGATTTGCAAATTGTGTATAGTGAATGCTTTTCATGTGATGTGAAAATAACCTAAAAATCTATATTTAATTTGTGGATCCCCCACAAGACTCTTCGTAGACCCCATGTTGGGATCTTTGATGCAGATAATTATATTAATCATTTATTCTAATATGATAATTTTCACGAAAATGTTATAACACGCTGCACCCACATTGCTGTTAATAAGGTCTAAGGCGTCAGGCACACAAAGCCAGGATGGCCATTGACAGGAAATTTTGGATTCAAATCTCAGCCGAGTGACCTTGGGATGATTTTGCAAATGTGGTTTTGCAATACTCTCTACTCTAATATGGGTGCACTTCCTTTCAATTACCCTCCTTAATCCCTTGGTTTAAATAGTTTATTATTATTATTAGCACCACGTCTTACTACCCGTTCGGGTTATACGCACTTACGCTAATGTGTAATGGTAGGGTGATTGTGAGATACAATGGAGGACCTACAGTTTAACGTGGGATCCGAACCACGGTGGAGGCCTGGCATTCCCCACATTCACAAGATGTCTTGTCAGAGGTGAAGGAAGGGTTTGATAATCAGATAAATCTTTGCCGGGACCGAGGATCGAACCCCGGCCGCCAGCACAGAAGTCTGACACCTTACCCCTAGACCGCCAGGTCTCCGAATTTAAATAGTTAATAGGTGTAGAATTAAACCTATTAAATATGTAGGATGATTAAAAAACTTAAGTAGTGTATAGAGAGACTCGGAACAATTTTCAAATATGAACCCATGTCCTCCGAAGTCATCCTGAGTCAGCCGAGGTCATCGAAGGCTGGGAAGTCTTATACCATTCCGCTGAAACAAGTACACTTTGCTATTCTCCTACTAACTTAATCCTGAATCCCACAACAGCGGCCTAACATCTACCCCCATCCGCAGACGCCATCAATGAATTTTGCAGCATTGTCTGAACAAGCGCCATTTTTTTTAGCATAATACTTTTCACGTTTAAGGCATTAGTCACCAGAAATGGCTTCTTCAATTGTCATAACAGCCATTTTTCGCTGAACATAACCCCCATGCTACGATCGCACGCAAAAACCAATCGGGCAAGAACGTGATCGGAACTTACCTCCTGCCGCCACATGTTACTGGAATAAACTGTGCCAGAGTGGTTACAACATGTGTCCCGTTTCGCACGTCAGCAAATTTGGGTGCAACAGGAAGGAGAAGAGCATACTTTTCTTTAAATATGGGGGTATTTCTATGAATGCTTATTTCGGTGTAACGGTGTCAGACATCTCAACCGTCAATGGCCTCGGTCCTCTCCTGATGGCTTCGGAGGACATGGATTCCTATTAGAGAGTTGTTTTACCTGAGCCCATCTATACGATCCCTAAGTTTTGACCTAATCTTTTGAATAATCATCAATATATTATTATGTACATTTAGTTATAAATTAAAAACAAATACAAGCTCTAATATATTGTGCTAATCCCACAATTCAGATGGTAAGTACCTTAAACATAATTGATGGTGAACTTTAAAACTTAAAACTAGGCGAATACTAACACTCCACCGTACCGAGATTCAAACTTAGATTTTTATCCATCATTTGAGCCCCAAACCGTCAGCGTTCCTAGTTGTGCTACATGTCTTCACTTCTCACCCGGGATAAACAACAGGATAAATATAATTTGGAGAACGTGCACCCAAATCTGCGTTGAGAGAGAGTGGGAAAACTTTTGAGAAGTCCAACCTCCGTATCACCGGCAAACCAGACAAGATGAGACTGAAATTTGAAAAAACTGTAAAAATATTATGTTATTTTTTGACATCAAGAAGGGTTATCCAGAAAGTTGAATGCTGGTGCGTTTTCTTAACGTTTTCTTCCCCTACCCGGCTCACTTCGGTAAAATATTCTCTACCATTGTTATTTAGAACTCCCACTAAAATGTAGGCCTACAAACAGAATAAGGGAAGCCTTTGGTTTAAAGTTTGATTCAATTTGTAGGCATCCGCTTCTGTGATGGAAGGATGGTCTAATACAGGGTTAGACAACTGTCGACAATTCGATTAACCAGCCAGTCGATGGCGTTAGTCAATTACACCGTCATTAAAAGTCGATCTTTGACTCTTTTAAACTCGCAAATATATCAATTAGTTTTTAAATAATTTTTGAGCGTGAGCAATATTACCTTGATCAGCTATATTTGGTAAATGTATTAGTCATTTAAATAATTTAATATAAAAATAGACCCTTTAGTTATTCTTTTTTTGAGAAAGGGGGGGGGGG
>CABEEJ010002278.1:0-43954 GCA_901482245.1 Timema douglasi | reverse complement strand
GGGGGGGGGGCTTAAGTATTTAGGAAGGTTGAGTTAAAGGATTAATATAAAATGTATAGACAAACAAAAAAGTAATGGAGAAACGATAAGTGAATGCGGGACCTTTGATAGGTTTAAAGGTCGACCGTGGCCTAAAAGTTTTGCCGAACCCTGATTTAAAACAGGTTTGATAAAAAAAAAGTTTCAGTGTCCACATAGTCTAAGGCGTTACTCTCACAGTAGAACAGACTGCTGATGCCGAGCATATCAAGGTTCAAATCTCGGTTGGGTATTCTGAGGCTGGTAATTTATAAAATGGCTTTCCATTCCACCTACACGCAAATTCATGCACACTTCTTAAAATTATAATCTTTCTCATTCCTAAAAACATTAGAGTAATTACCCGCCTCGGTGGCGTAGTTGGCTAACGCGCTTGTCGTGTTGAGCTCGACCGCCGAGGACGGGGAGATCTAGGTTCGAATCTCGGCCGGATGAACTGGGGTGGTTTTTCCTAAATGGTTTTCCATCCTCCATCCACGCAAATACGGGTTCTTTTCCTCTAATTCAACCTTCACAAATCCCAATCCATTAGAGTAATTAGTACTTAAAGCGTATAACCCGAACGGTTAGTAGGACGCGGTGCTAAATATATATTAGAGTAATTAGTACAAAAGCGTAAAACCCTAACGGATAGTAGGAGGCGGTGATAAAAATCAAAACAAAAAAAAAGCGTAACTTTCGTCCTTTCACTCCATCGTTCGCTCTATAGCACCACGACTTGACTCATAAATGCAATCCACTGGGTAAACAAACCTCTCGGTAATATTCCTTCAACATCATGGCCTAATGTTACACACGGTATCAACATAAACTCTTCAAACGCCACCAAAAAAAACAACCCATAGTAACATTACATCAGCTTGACCACGGGCGATACAAAAGGTTAAGAATCGTTGATCTGTAATATTAGTGGTAAGAGATGAATATACCTTTGCCTGAGGTATTTAATTTTCACTCGTAAAACGTTTCCTTTCCCTGAAAAAACTGCCTCATCACACACAAATACCATATCGTACGGAGCTGTTACATTGATGTACATACCCCCCCCCACCCCACCCCCCTCCTCAACAGACACATTTTGTAAAGTGTATATACATATTTTTTTAAGGTTGTCGTGCCATTTCATTTCTTTTACTCGTTAATACACACCTTAAGGCTATACGTGCTTACCTCACTTAAAATAACAACACTTCGGCAAAACAACACACACACACAAAACAAATTAGAAAGAAAAAGAAAAAAATAATGTTTTTTTTAACATAAACTAGATTGAGAAGTGGAAACGTGAAGTAAAAATAAACTTCGAGATATCTTTTTTTTTTTTTTAGCAACAGCCGCTTATTTACACAGTTCAAGATCTAAATTGTTAACATTACCTGTCTTAAATCATAGTGACCTGAAATAGTTATTTGTTTTTTGTAGTATAAGTGAGTGTCTTTTTTATTTGGAAACTCAACCTAAAGGTAATTTACTTTTACCAATAAAAAGAGATGACGGTGAAGGGTAGGGGGCAGAATAAGACAAACTGAACGAAAGAGATTATTTTGGTTTTGAAAGATGTTAATTTGGATGGTGAAGCAGTTTTTGGTGAATAAATTAACACAGATATGAAATCAAGGGGCGGGGACTTTGCCAAAGTACAGATTTGAAATCTGGTAGCATTAAAGGTAATTATTTATCGTAGTATTTGAGTATATATGAAACGTAGCTTAAGTTATATTTTTCAACAAGTTTTTTTAAATGCTATGTTTATAAAACATATTTGAATACACCACAAAAAATTGAACAAGAGCTATTATCAAATAATTGTCAAGTTTTCACTTACGCGCATTTATACATAAGAAATAAATATATTTAAATTTCGTATGGATAAAATAATTATTTCTCATTTATGATTTTTTATAACAAACAACATTAGTCATGTACAGTACCTTTTAGATATCTATTCTCATTCACGTCATCTTTGGACACTGCCAATTGGCCCTACATCTAACGACCAAATCTGACAAATATTTAGGGTCGTTGGACACCAACGAGTCCCGAGTAGAGTCGACTCAGAGTCTAAGATATACGAGTCTGGATACTCTTTAGTTCCAGTGATCAGACATTGAAGCCAAGTGGCGCTAGTGTCGCTGTGGAATAGCGCGCGCGCAATTTAAATTATGAGGAGCAGTTTGAACCTCCAAGGTTACATTTTACTGTTATACAGTAATCATTTTAACCACAATGTGATAACTAATGAATAGAAAGAATAGCTCACAAAAAATGATAACATATAAATTACAATAAATATTTGCTCATTGATATATGATAATTAAATTTGAAATATTGTATTATAAATCTAATGCTAATTATTTGTTCGGTAAAATTTGATTATATAAACATGGATATAAATTAT
The DNA here is from genome assembly GCA_901482245.1 of Timema douglasi. Classification (NCBI taxonomy): domain Eukaryota; kingdom Metazoa; phylum Arthropoda; class Insecta; order Phasmatodea; family Timematidae; genus Timema; species Timema douglasi. The sequence continues at coordinate 41,517 of CABEEJ010002278.1, read as the reverse complement.
TATTTAAAAAAGTATTGATATATGAGGGCACTAAGACATCAATCAGTCTTACCATCTAGACCTAGTGTTATTTTTTAATGTGATGTTTTCAAATACTTTCGAATGTAAATAATATAATTTTAGTTTCTATCGATTCTCCATATTTTTGTGATTACTTTTTTAATATTTAACAAAATTAAATGAAATGTGTATGGGTAAGATTTTTGAGCATCGTCCCCTTCTTACTTGACATTTCTAAACTTTCATATGCAAATAAATGCCCTTCGTCGGTATTGTGTTTCTAGTGAGATGTTTGAATATTACAAAATCAAATCATATTAAATAGACCTAAATATGATTATAGTATTATTTTATTTGCCGTTTACTTGCAATTATAAATGGCCATTGAAATTTCTTAATGATTTGCTGTTTTGAGAAAATTCAGTGTCTTACGTGTATCAGTTTTAAAGCACCTTCCCCATTAAAAAAAAACAGTTTTACTTTCCAATATGGAAATAATTAAGAGTAGAACTAAACTTAAATTATAAAAAGCAATCGCACACATCCCTTTTGAAAAATTCTTTCATCACAATCTGCTACAATCCACTCTCGTAAAATATTTTTTGGCCAAAAATGTTTTTCACAAAATCTATCACTAGATGGGTTTTTTTTCTAAAGTTCTCTTAACCAGAAATCTTTCTTGTATTTTTTTCTCACAATCACTTCTCTCGAAATTTGTGGACTTATAAACATCGACATGTAAGTTTTAAAACAATCTGGAAGCTTACATTTATTTTTATTTGTTACATGTGAAGCCATTGTGCAGGAATAAAATCTTATAAATCCAAAAAGCTGTTGTTATAAAACGTCACAACCATCCGCAACAATCACAACGCTTTCTGATATAGCGGCAAATCGTGAGACTAAAAAGTTTCAAAGTCTGACCAAATTTCATATTGGGTTTTGAGACAAGTACCCATTTATTGTATTTGATAGCACGATGGAGGACCAATACTTTTCACACTGGCGAGTCGAGTCACCCCGAGCCTAGTCGAGGATATCCGAGTCTAGCCGAGTCAAGTGTGTTATTCCCACGTGCTTTTCAAGGCTAACAGCATGGACACTGGATACCTCATTGTTCTCGTTCAAGAGAATACTTCGACTTACAACCCGTCCCATCTCGAACATCGGGATAGAAACATGGTTCCCGCTATTTGGAGACAAATATGAAAAACAACCAAAGGTGCATCTTTCTTATTTAAGTGCCCTATTAGCATATATTATATAAGCCTATATATATGTTATTGTTATATAACCACTTGTAATGTATTGATTTTGATTATTCTAAATTATGTAAAAAAGTCATGGATGAAGGTAATTTTTCTTTAAAGCAATATAGGTAGAGTATCCTTTTAAGATTCATCCATGAAGAAACACGCGTTTCTCAGAAAATATGTGAAAAGGATCTCACCCTAAAATATATTTTGCTATACCTTCTTTCTTGTTAAAATAGCTACTGTGTCAATTCTTGTTAAAGGGAACAAGTTCATAGTATTTGGCAGAACACGCCATTTCTTTATACCAATAAGAAGCTAGCCCCCACAAAACGTGTCGCCAGGACTCTGTCTATTGGTTAGTTTTTACTTTGTTGACCAGGGAAGAAAATGCAAGGAATATGTCATATATAAACCATTGTACGTATGTTTATAGTATTGCAATTTGCAATCGACGACACGACGACGACGATGAGGAGGACGATCTCCGAGATCTCGCTCACGAGTCAGCCACAGTCCAACACATTATAAAATAAATCACATCTATATCACAAGTGTGCAGTGATAAGAAACATTAAACTGAAATATGTGCAAGTAATTTACTGGTGTAATTTAAATAAACCGTGTGTGAAATAACAGCCATCAACATTTCTCTTTCTTTAATAATATTAATACCGATTTAATTAGTGCTCGAATACGGGGCTATGGACAGCTGATTAGACGGTATCTTTTCCGAACAGTGATGATAGGCGCTCGATAACGGAGCTTAAGACAACCTAATTCCATCACAGCAATAACAGGGAATTAATCCGCAGTGAATCAATCGACGCCTGAAGCGGGGAGATTGATCACATAGTTTTTATTGTTGACGCCGAAAGAGCGGCGTTCTTATTCCGATATCACTTCACACTATCATTACTATACCTATTCTTATTATATAAAGTAATAATTATTAAATAGATTGTAAATTATTGAAAAATTGATTAATTAAGCCTATATTTGTAGAAATCAATGCTTTAATAAGAGCACAATAAAATATTTACTGTTTGGTTGTTATTTTAGTATAAGAAATCCACCTGCACGAAGAGACATATCTGCACACTCGGGTATTTGTATAAGGAATGGCAACGTTGAGTTTTTAAAACCACGCTAACAATATCGATTATCTTTAAATTTCCCTTTTTGCTCTAATTAGACATTACTTTACTGTTTTAGGAAGATTAATGATTCTAACCTCGTTTATTTTAATCTCATAAGTGCAAAATTTAACGGAAACGTCGTTGAGAGTTAGCTAATTTTACCTTCATAAAATATATTTTTAAAGTTAGAAAACTATAAATGTAAGAGTTTTAGTGAAATAGACACACGTTGTAGCAGCTTTCCTCAATATTTGCCTGAAATTGATTTTAAAATAGAAACCATTTCTGTAATAAAGCTGTGTTGTACATTTGTAACGGCCCTCAGTGCTCCGGTAGGCAGCCCTTTAAAACACACCCAAAACTGTATTGAAGAAATATTTGCGCCACGTATTACTATCCATTCGGACTATACGCATATGTACTATCACGCTATTGTATCAGGGAAGAAGAAGGTTGAATTTAGGGGCGATGTACTCGCATTTACGTGGAAGGAGAGTTGGAAACGTTTTAGGGAAAATCACCCTTTGTACACCCAACCAGAATTCGAACCCCGATACACCCGTCATCTGCAGTTCAGTCTTTCACGAGTGTGTTACCTTAAAGTAGGACACTCGATCACCGAAGTGGGGGTTATTTGTGTTAAAGTAGTAATTTTCTTGCCTATAATAGTTGTACCAAGGGATGAGCCTGATCATTTATCAGATTATTTGTTTCAATTACTTTTGTAATACCAGTGGAGGCGTGACTGCTGGGGGGACTGGACTGAATCAATGTGGTCGCCCCCATCAGGGTGGCTTTTCAAAATAAAGAGCTATTTCTAAATATCCATCGCTAGTTAGATTATACAGATATATAGCTCCGACTAAATGTAGTCCCAGACGCTAGTTAATAGCCTATCTCTCAACATATTAACCGGGAAATTAGATTACTCTTGAACCAGAAAACTTATGAAGTAGGGTTGTCTGTAGTCTTCATTTGACAACAGTAAAGTTGGGTTCTGTTTAATAGGTTTTTTTTTATTTAAAAAGATTTCCTCTGTTTTTGTTTTAAGTACAGTAGATATAATAGCTTTATGAACTGTACTACCTACCCAAGTTAGATGTTATCCATGGGGTGAGATGTTCTCGAACCTAGATTACTCCAAATTCATGTTAGGCAATGTTTATAAAATAACATATTAAAATATCACTTCAAAAGGTGCATATTTAGTATTTTCGGTTTTGTTTCTTTTACCTACACCAGCGATCATGCGGACAAAGATATAGCATCACATTCTCTCCATTCCTCAAAAGGAGACGCCATTTCATCTAAGTTTTACCATTCCCATCCCTGCCCAATTAGCGTAACTAATCATGCAAATAGCTCAAACAAGTGTAAATACATATACATATACACTCCGTTTACCCTGAAAGTTAGAGTACTCTTACCGTGACAAATTACAACATGGTTCTATATCATAAGATGAGCCATAGAGAAACCATGTAAGGCATCTTGCTACCTTTAAGGGAAAACGAAGGAGATGTATATAGATATTGTGTATTAATGCTACGGGTAAAGTTTTAACTTGGTTAAAGTCGATATTTTCCAAAATACGTGGATAATGTAAAATGAGAGGTGATTGAATAATGTTTTTCGGAGTTTATCCTGTTAATATTGACATTATTCCCCCATACTTGAATAATGTCAACATTTTAGGGTTGAGGTTAGGTTGGGTTAGGCTAGGTTTGGTTATATTAGGTGTTTTTAGGTTATGTTTGTTTAGCATAGGTTAATGGAAAAGAGAATCAAAATGAGGCATTTCAAATGTTAGTGCATTGCCATTATTAAATTTCAGAGATAAAAATGAGGTTATAAAATATAATCCTTATTTACAGGTGCTTAGTTTTACAAATAGTATTCAACGTTATTCAATTCTTGTTGGCTAGTGTCGATATCTCTCGGCTAATCTTGACACTATCCAGATTTCACACATAGCCCGTAACTTATACAGTATGAATATGTATCTATGTATATATAAACTTTTATACAATATATATACTATATATATATATATATACTGTATATATGTTTTGTTGATAAATAAATTTTAATAATGTAGGCGTTCGCTCGCTGCAAGCGGTAGAGTCCGTTAACTATTGTAAAATAGTCATTAGTTGATATATTATTCTACAAGTGAAATAAATGTTGGACGAACAAATAAGGACAAGTGTAATAAAGCAATTATTTATGCTGATAATTGCATCATAAAGGGGGAAACATTTTTCAAATAACTTAAATTTCAAAGGTTATGACCTTAAAACCATAATAGTTTTATGAATTTGAGTGTTTTTTTGAAGTGAGCTTACCTTATTCACATTTTATGGCTGTAGGCAGCTATCTCAAATTATTCAAATGACTGATTGTTTAATAATTAGCATTTCTTATTGGACCTTTCCACCAGATTGTAGTTATTTAAGATCTTGTTTACCAGTTTATGCATTTCTTAGAAAAGAATGGTTTTGTTGGTGTCCAAATTTGCTTGCATAGTTGAGGCATATGTTCACAAAGGAGTCCTACTTAAAGATTTAAATACATTTGTAATAATTTTTTTTAATTTCATAATTTTCTGAATGATTGTTTCAGCTGAGTCTAAGGATATATTATGGTTTAAGATATTATTATTATTAGCACCACGTCTTACTACCCGTTCGGGTTATACGCACTTACGCTAATGTGTAATGGTGGGGTGATTGTGAGATGAAATGGAGGACCTACAGTTTAACGTGGAATCCGAACCACGGTGGAGGCCTGGCATTCCCCACATTCACAAGATGTCTTGTCAGAGGTGAAGGAAGGGTCTGGTAATCAGATAAATCTTTGCCGGGACCGAGGATTGAACCCCGGCCGCCTGCACGGAAGTCTGACACCTTACCCCTAGACCGCCAGGTCACCATATATACCTTATAGTGTAGCTTAAAACGAGAGCAGACACAACATCCAGTCCCCGGCCCTTAATAATTAACGTGAAAGGGTAAACCCAGATTTTCATCAACAATAAATTTTCGGCCATGCTGGGAATCGCATCCTGTACCCCTAGTTCAATAGGTGGACACGCTACCGACTAAGTTAAGGTGTCAATGTCAAGTATGTCTCAATTAAAAAAAAAAGATTATTTGCTAGTTTATGTTGGTTTTATTTTTGTCACGTCTTACTACTTATTATGGCAATAAACATGTTTGCCTTGATGAGGTAGGAATGAGGAGATGTATACTACAGCTCTCGTGATAAACCTTCTTACCTGCTCAATGAGGTAAAATCAGCCTAAATCATACAAAACGAGACTACGGACTACTACTGCATGCCCACTCTGCTGTCTCCCTACAACATTTATATAATTATATTTTTTTAGCACCGCGTCTTACTAACCGTTTGGGTTATACGCTTTAAGTACTAATTACTCTAATGGACTAGGAATTGGGAATGTTGAATTAGAGGAAGTGAACCCGCATTTGCGTTGAGGGAGAGTGGAAAACCATTTAGGGGGGAAAAAACCTCAATTCACCCGACCGAGATTCGAACCTCGATCTCCCCGTCCTCAGCAGTCGAGCTCAACACGACAAGCGCGTTAGCCAACTACGCCACCGAGGCGGGTATATAATTATATTCATTGTAAAATTGTGGTAAGGGGAAAATAGTAAAGCTTGGTATAAGGAAAGAATTAAATGTCACATTCGATTTAACTTGATATTAAACAAACACATTTACGTCGATTAAATCTAGATTGAATAATTAATGAGAGTGCAAAATTAGTTTTATTTTTAATAAAAAGTCAAAAGAATGTAAATATAAACATTACGGAACAAATGAAGTAATATATTTGCTATGAGCAACTAATCGTACACTACAAAGTATGCTATGAGTAGTAAATTATAAGATACTATGTTACCATGATAAGATAGTATGATAAAAATACTATAATTAGATACTATTAGAAGATACTGAATGAGCTTTTTAAAAGTTAACAAGTACAATGTTTATAATTACAAATTTGAATTAAAGAGACTGAGCAAGGAGGATAGATTGGTACGAAAACATTGTTTGAACATTTGTACTTTTCTGGAATAACAATTAACTTCTTTTCCTAGACCTGAGGATGGCGTCAAAACGAAACATTTTGTCCAAGATCAATCATCATTTTAATAAGGAGACAGGATCCCACAAATAAATAAATTAGCAATGTCAAACTTTTAATAAAAATCAAATAATGGTACAGTAACAACTTGATGTTTTAACATCATTCAGCTTATCAAATTATTTTAATATAAACATCAATATAATATAATTAAATAATTATTTGTTCTAGATTAGAAAAAAGCAACTGTTGTTTTAAATACTTATAAAACTTTTACGAGTACAAAATAGTATCAATATTGTTTTAAAATTTTAAAATTGTATATGTTTTGATATTTAACCACCAAGTTCAAACAATGTTTTCGTACCAATTTTTCGTCCTTGTTCAGTTTCTTTAATTAAAATTTTTTACTATAAACATTGTACTTGTTAAATTTTAAAAAGCTCAATCATATGATCTTATCATTATATAATTTACTCACAGCATACTTTGTAGTGTACGATTAGTTGCTCATAGTAAACATATTACTTCATTTGTCTCGTAATGTTTATGATTACATTCTTTTGACTTTTTATTAAAAATAAAAATAATTTTGCACTTTTATTAACTATTCAATCTAGATTTAATTCACGTAAAGTTGCTTACATAATATCAAGTTATATAGAACCATAGCCCAGTTCCCATTAATCGCCCGTTCTACTTACGTCTCAATGCTTCGGTAATAATACTCTCCACCCACAAAAATATTATTTATTATCTAAATTAAACGTAATATTATTTTTCCTGTAATAGTTGTGCCAAGGGGTGAACCTGTGTGCCTAGTAATTAAGAAAATTTGAGGGGAGGGGGTCCATGGGTAGACGAAATGTTTTATATGTATCGATATAAATATTATAAAGTGTTCATTTGTATTGGTTTTAATTATTGGAAACAATCTAGATTTGTTTCGTTGATCACCATGACAAACCACTTTCTTTATTCACCCAAAAGCTTTAAATCCCACTATCTTCAGCCATTCCTCAATTTTGTGGTATTTTATTGTTTTCCCCCTCTCTGTCTTAACAAAAGTTTGTGAATATACCCTTGGATACAAGTATCTTAGTTTTATGGTGGAGGTTCCAGGGTAGATAAACTGCTGTCACAATTCATATTTTCACTGTGCATATTGTGTCTCTTGTTAGCTATCCTCTCTTGAAGAAATGGTCTGCGCACTATTAATTCAGTTAACGGTTTCTTTCGACTATTTAGAAAACTACGCATCAGACGACGTTTGTTTCGCTTAACATCTTCGACGACTTATTTTGTTTAAAGCGCCCTTTCACTAAAGATAAAATTACGAGAATGTGTTTATTTTTAATACCTTTTTAGAGCGTGGTTACAATGACTATGATGATGATTATAACATAGTCATTCATTAATAGATATGTGTATAAGATATTATAAATACTCTCGTATCTCCTCTTTAGAATGGGGATTTCTAAAATAAAACACGAGTATTTTGGTAAAATGTAAACCGATGTGGAAGTCTCTTAAACAGTATATTTCTATAATTATTTGTAATAAAATGATCCCACAAAATTTAATCCATAACCCATGAACCAAATTCAAGGAAATGCCAATTAAAATGCGATTTAGATAATTGAATTGAGAGCGCCCAAATAGAATTAGTTTGATATTAAAATAAGCCATTAAAACGGGATTGAAATTGATGTAAAACCACTTATAATTTATGTTGTGTTCAAGGGACAGTTCTCAAAGTATTAATAGACAGCTGATACTGCACGTGAGAGAAGCTGACTTCATTCATCTTTCACGTCGCTACTAAGAGTCTGCTCAGCAGAAACTATAGTAGGACCTTCATTAGTAGATATAAACCGTCAATATAAAGAAGGAAATATCAATGCGATTTCATTATTAATGTTTTTATAACTATCAAAACTAACGATTTGTGTCAAAATAAAGACTACATTACATAAATATTGGCGGATGAACGCACGAGAGCATATCTAGTAGTTTTTATAAATATCTGACATTTCTCCTTATTGTGGCAGTACTACTATATTTTCTGTGCTCAAATAGAAACAAGTTATATTTCCTGCGGATTAACATTTAATATTCCAAGCACGTCAATCACAACAGATTCTATTATTTATTCTAGAGTATTCTTTTAGTATATTCGTGACGACATGAATCCCCCCCCCCCCCCCCCTGAAAATATCTTAGGATNCCCCCCCCCCTCCAGAAATATATTATAGCTGATCGTGTCTTTCAACCTATAATTAAACGAAGCCTTTGCAGGTCACGTGATCACATTTAATTATAATAATTAGATGGAGTAATGACGACATATTTTTGATGTCTTATTTAGCTAGTTGATTGGGTAAGCGGGGTGAGGGTTGGGGGGAGGGGGGAATGGCCACCTTGGAACGTGGGGACGTGGGACTATGGGGGAATCACACATGGGGCAGAAAGTAAATTATAGGTTGAGAGGTTGGCAACAGTGGGTAGTGAGTCAGTGGGGCTTGGTAAGGCTCGCTGCTTGGTTTCTCTAGTGTTTCTAGTGTTGGTAGCAACTACTGCAAAAATTAATTAACAACCAATTAATTGATTTCACTGAATCGTTTTTTCGGGCATCGCTCACACTAAAGGATTGTTGTGCTATCATCGGCTTCCTTCTGTTTTAAAATATTTTTACGTTATAAACAAGCATTTTTATTATTTATAATAATAAATTATCTAAATGTAAAATTATATCCAATGAAAATAAAAGTAGGAATAATCTACCGCCTTATAACGCCTTTAAAAAAGGGATATTTTTGCAAATGGCATAGCTACAAAAAATAGAACTAACTTTTTCTTACTTCAAAAATATATTTTTTACATAAAATCAGATATATTAAATACAAATTAATTATTAATGAAGATCCAATCTTGTGAATCCATTGAGTAATAACGTAATCATATTTATTTAGAGCAAAGGACCTATGTACAGACAGGGTAGGTAAAAAATTATATGTTTTTTATATTCAATATTTTTACTTAAGATTTAATTTAGAGGAAATATAATACAGGGTGTCCCACGGAAAAGTAGCCCACCTCCTATATCCAGCAGACGCCTCACTCTGAATTGGAGGAGGTCAATCCTCTTCCACCCATATTGCGACATGAAGAATGAGCAAGTGAACCGTTGAATATAAGAAGTCGCCAGCCCAGCTAATAAAACTGACGAGCTTTGAATAGTAAAAAATATCTCGCCGCTAGGATCGCTTGTGTTCTCCAACGCCAGAAAGTGACTCTCTGATAGCCTAGAGGTAAACAGGCTAAAATCTTCTCTTTCTCTCTTCTTTGTCACTCTCTACAAGAGACTTTGAAGGGTGGGATTAGGCAGCAGTCCTTTCCTCCCTCCATTCCTGATAATAGCAAAAGACCTTGAATTAAAGCATAACAAAAATTCATTGTTCCCTGGCAACTTTCCTTTGGTTCTCTTTCAAGCACACTAACATAATTTGTTTTGAGGTTCACGAGTTGTAGGTGGGCACCTCTGTCTTGCTTCATGTCCTTTGCTATATATAGATTAAATAATGTATTGATTTGTATATTTTTGTGTAAAATTGAGTGATTTTTTAAAAATATAATTTATCTTCATTTTTGAAAGAAAGATTTGTACGATAAAATAATGAATCGAGGACAAAAATGTGCATACCGCGGCTGCTCAATTACACGGTGTACTGATGGTAATTTTTCCTTAATAGTTTCCCGCTATTTCCACGCAAACGAGGGTACTTATCATAATCCTATCTTCCTCAATTAAATAAAAGCTAAGGGATATACTTTAGATTTTTTCACTTAACAAGAAAAAGGGGCACTATAATTTCTTAAAAAAACATTAAAATAACTGTCATATTTTATAAAAATTAATTATATCTATGATAGGGTGACCTGGTGGTCAATGGGTAAGGTATCAGACTTCTGTGCTGGCGGCCGGGGTTCAATCCTCGGTCCCGGCACAGATTTATCTGATTACCAAACCCTTCCTTCACCTCTGAAAAAGACATCTTGTGAATGTAGGGAATGCCAGGCCTCCACCGTGGTTCGGATTCCACGTTAAACTGTAGGTCCTCCATTCCATCTCACAATCACCCTACCATTACACATTAGCGTAAGAGCGTATAACCCGAACGGGTAGTAAGACGCGGTGCTAATAATAATAATAATAATATATCTATGATAAAATGCCCTTCTCTCACTGAACGTTTACTTAGAACCAGTGGAGCACCCAAGGGGGTGGGGTAAACGGGGGCACCTTGCCCCATGACCCCTAATAATTTCAATACATACATAAATTATTTACTTTATAACTAAAACATAAGACACAGAAGATGAGTCAGATACATAGGCTCCATTTTAAGATTTGGTTAAGACTTTATATTCAAAACACACAAACATATTAAAAGTGCCACTTATATTCTCATTTGTAAAAAGCACAACCATAGTATGCTTCCATACATTGTATACAAGAAAATGTATATAGCTAGTAGCCACCATTCTGGTAATTAATTTCGTTTTAGTTTTTAAGTCTCTTTACACAAGATATGGGTTATTACACCGAGGACCTCGCTTATAGAGACTTCAGAATCACTCGAACCCCACCTAATTTCGGTTAAAGTTAATATTAAAGTACTTCGAACTGACAAAGCTACCACAGCGTGTTATTCAACACATTAACTTATATTGACTTAGACCAGGGGCTCTCACATTTAGACCCTTTGTACCAGAAAAAATGAATGTTCTAACTCTCATAAAAATATTTACACTAGTATTATGATCATTCAATAAATACATATAAATCTCACGAGTCTTTTATAATTTAATACTTGAATGAATATAAAAGAAAAACTACACTTTCCCACCACTTTGCGCAAAAGTTCACATTAAAAAATGCTAAAATTAAATCAATTTATATTTATTTATTAATGGCTTGTGTGGCATATATAATTTATTTAGATTTGAAAAAAAAAATTGCAATCCTAATTACTGGTGCTATTTTATAGTGTGAAAAATTAAGTAATATTATAAAATTGCTCCACGTAGCCTCAGATAACTAAGGTGGAGCCCAGTTTGAAAAATGCTACCATAGAGGCCTCAAACTTAACATGAAACCGATGAATTAAAATTTATTTCAAACAATAATAATTAATATCTAATAATAAAATAACAAATTCCTACAAACTTTAATCTCTGGGTATTTTAGAAAATCCTATTCACATCTGGAAGCTATAATTAACTATTTATAAAGAGCAGATGTGGCCAAAATGGTTCTAGAATTCTAAATAACGCCATCTTTTTAAGCTGTACATTTTCCTCCTCTTTAATTCATAAACCAAAGAGCAGTGTATACATTTAACAGATTTGAGTTATTTTTATTATAACTACCTACTATAAACTAAAAAAATAGTCATTTACAGAAACTACGTTATTTAATAGTTGCCTTTAGTTTTCATGAAAAGAACTATAGAGGTAATTAATACTAATGCATCTTCCAGAGGTTAGGAGGTGGTGACGCCAAAACCCTCTACCCCCCCTAAATTTTATTCTGGCTATGGCCTTGATTGTATGCCCTACCTAAAGTAAGTTTCTTAGCACGTCACTGGGTGGAATACACACGCAAACAAACTCATATATAATATCATTGTTTCAAAAATTATAGATACTTAGAAATAAAATCAAAATGTAGTAAAATGTTCTTCACGCGATTAGGTTGGATTAAAAAAAAGTTTTTATGTTTGTATTTTTAGTGCGCATTATCAGAACCGACAGATTATATAACGTGAATTAAAAGCCAACTTAATATTAAAACATACATAAAACTCATTCCCACAAATTTAAGTTTCACCAATGGTAAATGTTTTTGTCATGCCGGGAATCGATTCTCGGAACTTCAGTTCTGTGGTAGGAAGTGCTTATAATGGAGGAAAGGTGTCAAACTTGGATTAAATTTGTTCAAGATATGCGGGATGTTAAATAGGTTGGAGTTATATTAAGACTCCATTAACATAATTAGTACTCAGTGGTATAGTTTTATTGTCTTGTACACCGCATCTTACTGCACGTCCGAGCTATCCGCCTCTTTACAATCATGGAGTAAATTAGAAAGGTGTATTTAAAAGGAAATGTACACGTATTTTAGTGGAGAAAGAGAGAGGGAAATCATTTGGAAAATCATCCCTCAGTACACACAACAGGAATTCAAGCCACGACGTCCTCGTCAGCCAAAAACATGTTATATTTTGAGTGCGATGACTTATGAGACCAGGTAGCTTACAGCGTTAATACCAAGGTACCAGTTTTTTATTTGTGTACAAAGGTGTAATTTTTTATCACGTAATCTAGAAATATTTTGTTAACAACACATAAACCATACTAAATGTTGATTTTAATACACGGTCTGACACTTTAGATCAGCGTGTTTGCATACTGACTCAAAGGTCCCGGGTTCAATTCCCGGCATGTCCGAGAAATTTATCATTGATCAATTGTGTGTTTCCCATTTAACATTGCTAAATTAACTGTCAGGGGGCTGGATGTTGTATCTGTCCTAGATTAAAGTTAGTTTATAAGTCCTGCACTGATATAATCATTCGGTTTAGAAAGTGCAGGTTAAATACCCCAAATAAATACAAAAAATTTAATGATTTCAAACATGGTGTCAAATAAATAAAGTAATGGGGATGTAATAAGGGAGGGCTAAACTTATGTGTGCACCAACCATAATAACAAAAAATATTCTTTTAATACTTTGAATATAGAGTAAACCCTTTTAAAAATTTTAACTACAATTAAGTCTATAGTCAAAACTATTTTCAAATTGTGAAATATTTATATTTTAGAATTATGTCCATTCTTATAAGTGTAATTTATACTTTGTATATGCATACCTTCTTCTATCTTGTCATTGTACAAAATTTAGGTAGGGGCCTCACTTTAATGGATGATATAGACCACAGTGATAAACGTATATCACTTTAAAAACGCTTGTACTTTTCTCTTAAAGGCACTATATTTTTAAATCTCTATGTAACCTTAAACACTAATTTAATATCTTACAAAAGATTATTCTTAAGACAGATTCTTGTAAATTGGTACCATATCAAAAGCATTTAGTGATAGTATCCAAACTTTTTCATTTTTTTTACTTTGTATCAAACATGCCCAAAATATTCAAGTTTATCTGTCTTAATTTATATTATTAGTTTGGATAATTTGGATATTTCTCTCCTCCAAATGGGGCTCTAAATTAACAGAAACCACATAAACCTGAAGGGGTCTAACTAGGGCCTATAGCAGATCACTCAAGTTGGCTTCCATCACCCCCTCTCCCCCCCACTCAAATTAAATTTGTAAAAATACCACTATTTGGACCTAATCATGGCTTTTTGCACCGTAATAGCTTTTAAATATCAAAAGATCTAGTATTAAAAATGTTGGGGAGGCAAAGTTAGCGTATCCCCCACCCCCACCCAATAATTTTTGATTTTCCTATGCAAATAAAAATGCATGATTTTAAAAGCTTTTCACCCAATATGGCGTTTTGCATTATTAATTTAGTAAAAGAAAAAAGTTATAATGTCTGTGAGGTGCATGAACCTAAAAAGTAGAAACATTATATTATTTTTTAATTGTTTGTTGTTGAACTTTTTTCCGTGTAATTACGGCGTATTCCACGACCTAACAGTTTTGCAAGAAAAAATATGTATTATGATATTATGAAAAAAATGTTGAAGAGCTAATGCAATAAAATATTTTCTTATTTTTTTAAATATTTATTATACAAACAAACTATCCCAACAACAAAACCTAGCCCACCATGCGTCTACCAATAATTATTAAAGAAAAGGTTGGGTTTTGTTTGTAAATATTGATGTGCAGAAAATTTTCACATTTCTTCATGACCCAGAAAGCTGAAATTTGGAGCAATTATAGGGGAATCATTCAAAATGTGTGTGAGAATTTGTAAACTAAAAAGAATATAGCCATCATCAGTGTTTCTCAAACTCAAACTAGTCGAAGGTCCAGATTCACAAACTTCAGACGTGTTGAGGGCCACGGAATATACAAACATGTTTGTTTAAATATATTCCATTGGTAGTTTTGTTCTTGTAACGCATCTTACTAGCCATCCTGACTAAGCATATCTTAATAACGCTAGTAAGTAAGGTATGAGGGACAATAATGTGGAATAAATGTAACTGCATTTGAGAAAAGGGAATGTGGGAGACCATAAGAAGGAAAAATCCACTCTCTGTACATCCAGATGGAGTTCGAGCCCCGTCTTCCCCGACACCAGCTAACTAGATCACAATAATCTGACGTTTAATCCGCGTGCCCACCTATGTGACTCTAATAGTTGTTTGATGTTATGTATTTAAATTATTACATAACTTATATTTTCCAACTGTTAATGTGGGTTAGAGAATCACTCGAAACACTATATATTGATAGTATGTAAACAAAAATCCCCACAATCCACTATTTAAAAAGTGATAAAAAAAATAACGCAATTTGAAATGGTTTAAGTGTTTTATATCAATACTCTCTTTTACCCGTTGCGGCTTCGCCTGCAATAATTGATAACATCTTTTAACAAAACTTTTTTAAAATTTAAATTAATAATTGATAACTTAAATAACATATATTTATTTTACTATGAAATATAATATTATATCTTATATATGAAAGTTTAAACATTAGTATTGTAAAATTAATGTAAAATCAAAGGATGGGAATAATCCTATATGTTATTCCAAGATATACTATACCAACGTTCAAAGTTTCATTCTAGTCCGTTCAGCAGTTTTGGAGTGATTGAGTAACAAACATCCAAACATTCAAACTTTAGCATTTATAATATTAATAAGATTATATTCACCCTAAAATTAAACTATTATTTTGTGTGTGTGTGTGTGTGTGTGTATGGGTGTAACTGCAGGTCAAATACTTATTTAAGAATTTTGCAGACAGCGGGCCAGTTAGATATGATCCGCGGACCGTGAGTGTGAGAACCCCTGCCTACGTATACCACGAGTGGCCAGTATTGTGAACACAAAGAGCAATCTTAAAAAAAAAAAAATTACCACCTAGCTTAAGATAGAAAAGGTTTTGTATTAATATAATTGTGATAATTATATTAATAAATAGATCATTTTATTTGAACCACATGAACGTAAAAATGGTCATTTATATAACTATTAAAGGTTTATTTTCCTTAGAGCCTAACAAACTAAGAAAATAAGCATTGTTTGGTTTAAATGCGATGTTATTGCCCTAAGACCCATCAGTTAGTTTAGAACTTGAGAAAACCGAACTTGTCAGTTTTATAACAACTTTCAACCCCCATTAGTTTTACCACTCCTCTTTTACAAGAGAAGTATTCCTCTCTTCTTTTAGACAAAAAAGGGAGAATAACATTCAAACAGTACCATATCTGGCCGTCAGGATGCGCCTCTAGCATGCTACCGCTTTCTCACGGCAAGATATGTAACTAGTGAAATAATTTGGTTGAGTCGCGTAGAGTTTTTCCCTATTCTTCGATACTTCTATAATAGTATATACTTTGAACGAGTGAACTGCTTCTCTAACACCTTAATGACTCATTCTTCATGTCACAATATGGGTGGAGAGGATTGACCTCCTCCAATTCAGAGTGAGGCGTCTGTTGGATATAGAAGGTGGGCTACTTTTCCGTGGACCAGGTACTTTTCACGTTAAGTAAATGTAAAAACACCCTAAATGTAAACAACCCTCATTCATCAGTAAGCCCTGCCAACCTTTCCGTCACCTACACTCTACACATAGATGAACTTGACGTTTTGTCTGTTTGCCCACCGGTAGGTGGATATAAGTCCTTAAGACTATTATCATTAGTAGAGTCTCGGAAACTCGACATTCCGTATAGCTCGACACGTGCACATGCTCACACTTCTTGGAGCCAGTCATCACAATCCAAGGTCATTCAACTGTATAACCTCTCAGTTTGTTTGTGTACCTCGAGTGGAACAGTGAATACAACATTATATATAGAGTACTGTACTGCATGTATGTATATTACACGTATACATACATATATATACTATTATATTAACACGAAATATATTGTACTGTATGTATATTACTGTTTCTGTACCATACAAAACTACAGTACAACTGTACCTATAATATCACATACTGTGCTGTGATTCATCCTTGTTTAGGAAACATGACACAGTAAACATTCATCTTATGCAAGTTCGTTCTTAAAACTTGACATTTCAATAACTCGACACCATTTCAGTCTGCATTAGGTCGAGTTTCCGAGAGACTACTGTAATATCCATATGTTAACAACGTTGCCTATGGAGAGTTTGAAGCTATTTTTCGAAGCAGGTTGCATCTTAACTAGACGCACCTAAACAGTCTAAGTAGTATCACACTTAGATGCCAATATACAACATATTAAGAGAGTTAGGATACATAGAAGTTAGCCCTGAGAGCGCTCTTGTCTATGTGCTGATATCCCGTTCCCTTTTCCTCTGACGAGTTTAAACAACCACCTTAATATTTGCGCCTTGAAAACATTGACTTGCTTCTCATTTTTTATTTTTTATTGTTTCCTATTCTAGATAGACATATGTTAACACGAACTTTTTAATTTACATCCTGTCGGGAAGATCCCCAAAGGACATTTTCCTGATCAAGTCAAATAGTCTTAAGTTTTGGAGGATTTATAAAAAAAATACGTCTGTAAAATAACTATTTAAAGATTTTAAAAAATATTCTTTTGAGACTGTAGGACTATTTGTAAAATAATTTAAGAATCTGCGGTTTTTGTTTGAACGTTATATCTTTAAAACTCGCTGAACGAGAGGTAAATTCACTAACTTGGGAGATCCTATCTTGGTCAGCCGTGACGTCACAGGTAAGCAACCGACTCGTATAATATACCGTTGTTATTTTTAACAGCTGGAATCAATTCCGATAAAATAATGACAACAATATAGTTATAAACCTGCTTCGGTGGTCACATGGTCTAAAACGTCACCCTCACAATGGATTATACTCCCGTTGATGGGGAGATCGGGATTCAAAGCCCGGTTGGTTGTACTGAGGGTGGTTTTATACTTTCACTCTACAAAAATGCCAGTACATTCCCTCCAAATTCAACCTTCCTCATTCCAAGATAATTAGGCTTGTTAGTATTATTATTATTATTAGCACCGCGTCTTACTACCCGTTTGGGTTATACGCACTTACGCTAATGTGTAATGGAAGGGTGATTGTGAGATGAAATGAAGGACCTACAGTTTAACGTGGAATCCGAACCACGGTGGAGGCCTGGCATTCCTCACATTCACAAGATGTCTTGTCAGAGGTGAAGTAAGGGTTTGGTAATCAGATAAATCTTTGCCAGGACCGAGGATTGAACCCCAGACTCTAAGCAAAGAATTCTGACACCTTACCCCTAGACCACCAGGTCACCAAGGCTAGTTAGTAGAGCTACATACACGTTATAACCTGAGCAGTTCTAAAAAAATTTGGTTCAAGAAACAATGTCCACCGTAAGAAAGAGGTGGGTGTCTTTCACAAACATTTGTTCCTACTGAGATTCCCATACCCTCATTGAACTCTGGCGGATGGATATTTACTAGTCATATAGTATGAGACATGTGTGTACAAACAGTAAGTATGTAACTGAGTATCCTCCAAAATTAAACCAGGGCCCTCCTGTTAATAATACTAGCTAGGTTGGTGTGAAACATATTGGGTTGGCAACACACATAGCATCAGTTTGTTATGTAGATAAATTGTGTAGTGTCTAGTGAGTGATTAGAACTTAAATTATTGACGGTGGTCTTGATTCTAATGTGCTTATTAATGTGCATCAAATAAAACACGATAGGACACAAAAAACCTCTAGACCAGGAGTTAACAATATTTGGATTAAAATGCATTCATTAATACAATTAATAGAAATTAAATTAAAAATTATTAGTCTACCTTCATTCTAGTGTGATTCTTGCCGTAATCTAGAAGTGATAGACGGATAATATCCTCGTGGTCACACGGTATGGATGTAAGTCTCATATAGTCGGATTCGTTGGTGGCGAGGAGGTCGAGTTTTTAATCCTGAACTGAAGAGGTTTTTTAATACGAGAATTCCAACTCTCTCTCCATACAAATGCGAGAACATTAAATAAAGTATACCTTCATGGTCCTTTCTCAATAGGTCCAATTAAATACGTATTACCTGGACAGGTAGTAAAACGCAGAGGAAAGAATAACCCTACGGGTACGAGGACAGCCCGTGTGGAATGTGTGGATGTGTTTCTCATGCAAACAAGAATGTCGGTAAAAGAACATAGTCAAACACATGTGTTGACTTTCCCTCTCAATGGCATATTTCAATCTTTCCTTCTACCCTTCTTCATACATTCCGCGCGCGTTCTTACTACTGTGTTTACGAGTGTGTACACTCAACACAACTGACCTAGCGAAGGTTGGTGAGGAGGGGGGGGGGGGATCAGTTAATATTTCGCAAGACTGCTGCCACCATTAAGTTTTGTTTTTTATTCGTTTGTGTTGTTTGGTGTCTTGTTATTTATTGTTACTCTCTTGTCTAGGTTTTATAACGAGTGTTGAAGGAGTGCACGCGCTTGTCTGTATTTGTGCGTTTGAAAGTGTGTGTGTGTGTGTGTGTGCCGTGCAAAAGTAGGTAAACTTCTTCCCTTATAAGGACAAGAGTTTTCTAATTGCACCCCGGCTACGAGGTAGCTAGCTTCAGCTATGTCTTGAGAAACATTAGACGGGCTAGCGAATGTAGGAGCAATAAGGGAATATATACCTGGATTGTTCACTCAAGACAGTAGGTAAGATATGGATTTAGGTAAAGCTTGATTCAAACCTTTGTAGATGCTGAAAGCTGCAATTCTCACGCCAACAGAGGTATATGTTGATCATGATGATTAGATAGGCCAAATAGAAACAAATGGTTATCATCAACATACTTTATTTACGAGCGGATAAACACATCCATAAGATTTACATCACGCTGCGGCCTATCTCACGGTATAGTGGTCAACGTTCCTGACTACTAATCTATAGGTACCAAGTTCAATTCCCAGAAGTGCCATAAGTATTTTTCCCCCAAGGGTTTTTGGTCTGGATGATTAGTTTAGGTTTAAGACTTGTACTGGCACCACATGGCTATTGCCACACCGTCACATTGGGACTAATCGCACCCACGTGCGCCCCGAGCTCAGATGATGGTCACATACCTTCCACTGTCAGTATATTTCATTCGCGATAGGCTTTTACCTGGATGACAGTTCGAAAATCATATGTTTAGGTTTTGGGTTGCCAACACTTGTAAAATATCACAGTTTTGTTATAAATGTAAATATCTTTAATTACCTGTTATATATTACATTTAAAATAACGTAAACTTAAGTATTCTCATACTATTTCACTATTTTAAATAATTTCTTTTTGTCCAACTCTAAACAATATTTTAAACATAATTAAAAGTACTTATTTTTTGTTTTGGAACGTTATTGATTATGTTTAATACAGTGCACACATCAATACCTTTTAATACAGGCATCGTATTTACTTGGAAAAGAGAAAATTGTTGTCATTTTTTTACATACAATACATGATTTTATGATTATTTTATCGTATTTTGAAATATTTAACTGAATAAAGTATTTTCATCAACTGCTTGTCTGAATCATTGTAAAAAACTTGTTTACCGTTATATTCAATCATATGGTTTAAATTCGTCAGTCGCTATTTTGAAGTTATGTTCGTTAGAAGTTTTTGTGAAAGTGATGTAAATATTTTTTTTGAGTGGAATAAAACAATAAATAAATTTTATGTCCAACCTAAAATAAATATATAAATAATATTGGCCTAAATCATTGTGGTTAACTATCACATTAATATATTACCACTTGTTTTCATTACAGTCATCCAAAGTGATAGATGTCAGCTGTTGGCGTAGTGATATATTAGGGGCTACTTCTAGTTACATTTCGAGCTGTCATTCAGGTAAACTTAGCTCGTGAATACCTTATAGGAGACCAGGAATTTCCGACAAACTCTGGTCGGATACGCTAAATAAAACAAAGTCACGCGGTATGATTTTCAAATATTTAATTGTTTGTGTTTAGGGACCAAAAATAAACAGAACAAGAACGACACGCCTGCTTTAATTTAACGAGTTGTTTGAACTTTTCTCATTGTAGTTGCATGCGCATTGATTGAGAAGGTCTGTTTTGAAATAAAATGGGATCTCCCAAACAGATGTTGTCACGCAGGACCAGGAAAGTAGAAACAATTTCAAGTCCCGCCGAGTGAACAGCGCAGATTATGCTGAAATATGATTGGCTTAGAGCTAATCACGTGAATACATTAATAATGCTCTGCTCTTGCTTTTCGGTGGACGTGTGAATTCACAGTGAGACATAGGGCTGTGCTTGTACTGTCATTTTAAGTAGAGGGAGAGATATTTTGAGAAAACTATTCAAACAGACTGGTATTACAAACTAGCTTAATGTTACACAGTGAACTTCTTACACAGCACTATCACCTAGATATTGACCTGCTTCTTCGTGTTCCCAATCTTACCACCCATCCGAGCTATAAGCAAATGTATAATAATAAAGGAGGCATAGGAAGGTAGGATTTAAAGGAAGAATAGGCCTAGCTGTATTTTTCTGTGGAGTAAGAAACTGTTAAGTAAAAATAAATTTGTTTAAATCCAGACGGGGTTTGAACCCTGATTCCAACGTCACCTTTGTCCTCATACACACTGGTTCTGTTATTTACTAAATAATAATAATAATAGGGTGAACCTGTAGACAAATAGTGACCAACTTTGTCGGCAGTCCCTAGAAACGAGATAGGGTCATATACACTCTTACAAATAGTGACCAACTTTGTCGGCAGTCCCTAGAAACGAGATAGGGTCATATACATTCTTACAAATAGTGACCAACTTTGTCGGGAGTCCCTATAAACGAGATAGGGCCATATACACTCTTACAAATAGTGACCAACTTTGCCAGCAGTCCCTAGAAACGAGATATGGTCATATACACTCTTATCAAATAGTGACCAACTTTGTCAGCAGTCCCTAGAAACGAGATAGGGTCATATACACTCTTACAAATAGTGAACCACTTTGTCAGCAATCCCTAGAAACGAGCTAGGGTCATATACACTCTTACAAATAGTAAATGCCTTCCCGTTCTCTTCCTCTCGCCACACAAATTTGGGTGCACTACATTTAATTGGTACCCTCCACATTTGGTCCCTATTACCGTAATTAAATATGGCAAGTCAGGACCTTAAGAAAGACGTGGTGAATAAAAACATATTTTGCTTCATCATTCGACGATCGTTTCGTGTTTGACCATAGACTTGTTCGGTAATCGACTGGTGACGTCACAAAACTAAGGTATGATCAAACACCTGCTTCATTACAGTCGTATCGTTTCAAGATAGACAGAGATTTTATTATTTGTGAATGTCGTGAGAGCGGATGTTCATTTACACTGGACTTTCAATTTAAGTTGAAGAGAGTAAACAATTACACTTACAACTTTAGTAGAGCAGGTGATCGTGCTCAGGAGCAGATGATCGTGAGCGGGAGCAGATGATCGTGGGCAGGAGCAGATGATCGTGCGCGGGAGCAGGTGATCGTGGACAGGAGCAGATGATCGTGCGCGGGAGCAGGTGATCATGGGCAGGAACAGATGATCGTGCGCAGGAGCAGGTGATCGTGCGCGGGAGCAGATGATCGTGCGCAGGAGCATGTGCAAAAACTTATTCTAGGATTAGACGAGATAGGGAGGAAATACTGGGTTTTATACCACTGCGTCTTACTGCCCGTTCGGGTTATAAGCTTATATACTAATTAGGTTAGTAGTTTTTGGTATTAGTAAGGATATATTCAAAGGAAGTGTACCTACATTTGTGTGGAGGGAGAGTGGGAAACCATTTTGGAAAAAAACACCCTCAGTACACCTAACCGAAATTCGAACCTTGATCTCCCTGTCATCGGCTGTCTAATCTACTGTGAGAGTAGCGCCTTAGCCCATGTAGCCACCAAAGTGGGTCCATAGATGCGTTGTGAGGCGTAAAGGGGTGACTACGCAGTGTATAGTATGATGTGTGTGACCCTGGCCACCCGACTTTTAGCCACCCGTAAACAATCGTGAATAATTGCCGTAAATTTACAGCACTAACGATGAAAATCGAGCACTAACCAGCACTAACGTAGCACAAACGATGGGCGTTTTCAAAAACCAGGTGGCTAAAAGTCGGGTGGCCAGGGTGACATAAATTATAGAATTCTGGTTTTGTAATTATCTCCCGTCAGTAAATATTTATACTCTTAAGGTTGAGAATGCTCTGTAAGACGTGGTGTTCCAGGTTTAGTTAGTTTGTAGGTCGTTGCTAGATATAATCTATATGTTTTTAAATTACAAGAGAATTACAACTATATATATCGGTGACCTGGCGGGCTAGGGGTAAGGTGCCAGACTTCTATGCTGGCGGCCGGGGTTCGATCCTCGGTCCCGGCAAAGATTTATCTGATTACCAAACCCTTCCTTCACCTCTGACAAGACATCTTGTGAATGTGAGGAATGCCAGGCCTCCACCGTGGTTCGGATTCCACGTTAAACTGTAGGTCCTTCATTTCATCTCACAATCACCCTACCATTACACATTAGCGTAAGTGCGTATAACCCGAACGGGTAGTAAGACGCGGTGCTAATAATAATAATAATACAACTATATAAAATATGATGCTTACCTTTAAAGAGAGAAACCACCAATGCTTCACAATCTTACTTAGATAATGGTTTTACTTTAGTTGAAAGAAAACTACAACAGAATAGTTATATAGTTTATAAAGTCGAAGACCAAAACAATATGATTATAATAAACAGGTTGTTCATATATAAGCTACTATATTTTTGCTAACTACAGAAATTTAACTGCTTATCAGATAAACAAACAGTTTGAGATTTTAAAATGAGCTAGTAAAAAATGTAAAAAACATGAGTGTGCAATGCAATTTGCATTCCTACCGGGGTGAGTAGCCGGTGAGAGTAGAGTATTGTGAAGTCACTTCCATATAATTACCATTCAAATCCCACGGGAAATAAAATAACTATACGTGCGTAATAAAACATTATTGCATTCTTGATATATATGCTTGGAATATATATGTTGTATATACTCTACAGGTAAGGTCCGAGGTCGGATAAAGTAATTGATCCAGATAACGTTGACGTTATCCAAATACGTAATTAATGTCGATTGTGAAGTGATTGAATAATGTTTAACGAAGTTTATCCAGATAATATTGACACTATCCACTCACACCTGGATGGTGGCAACGTCTATGGGTGAGGCTAGGTTGGTTAGGTTAGCTAGGTTAGGCTATGTTGGGTTAGGCTAGGTTATATTAGGCTAGGTTAGGATAGGTTAGGTTAGGCTAGGCTAACTTATAATAAGTTAGGCGAGTTTGGGCTTTGTTAGATTGGTTCAAGTTAGGCTAGGTTAAGCTAGGTTAAGTTAATGAAAAATAAAGCATAAAAAAGTAATTTTGAATGTTAGTGCACTGCTACGTTCCTATTTATTGTCCACTTTTGAAATATTGTTCTAAAATAAAATCCGTATTGAAACTTTCTTAGTTTTACAAATACTATTCACGGTTATCTAAGTCTTTCTGGCTAGTGTCAATATTATCCAGATAAGGTCATAAATGAGATAAATTACTTTCTATTTCTGACTTTATTCACTTACCTTGGTTAATACCTGCATCTACCAACTATCCTAGACATACAGATTTATCACATTAATCATAGCATATATATATATATTTACTATCACCAGTAGCTCAGTTGAAGTGTTCTGCATAATTCCTTCCTTACACCTTCACGAATAATTACCTAAACATCCGAATGATATTTTTTTACCTAATTAATTAATGAAACACGTAATAAAATAACTATTGCTAATATCAGAAACTAACTATCAAATAAGTTTTTACGAATAATAAGATACTCATTGACACGGTTCAGTGTTTGTTTTAGCAAATTGTTAAAGCTACCAACAAAAATAAAGTTCCTGACATTTGTTTCTATACGCATGAATTAAAAAAAACGTTTATGTATATTAGAAACCATATCTAATATTTCAATACATTAATCATAACTTACGTTTAAAACTTGTATTTGACTTTAAAGCGCTTCTCTAAACTCTTCTTTTATTCAAATGTTTAGTTTCTCATTTGTATACAATACATGAATAGTTTGCTAATGTTATGCGTCGGTATTTAAACATTGCTGAAAACTACGAGCCACACTACAACCAAAGTTACGCACAGTTGTTATGTTAGTTACTTGGTTTTTTAATAGCCACCATTTTAGTCGCTCGATCATAATATGATAGTAGGGCAACCTTTACTGGATTCAGTATTTGAAAAAAAAATGTCACTAAGTCTTACTACTTGTTCGAGCTAAACGCGTATGATTTAGTTACGCTAGTGTGCTAGAGAGGAGTGAGGTTGAATTTAGAGAAAGTGTACCTGCATTTGGAGAAAGAACCAGAAGAAAACCTTTTAGGGGCAATCACCCTTTGTATATCCCTAGGGGATTTGAGCCCCGAATGAAATCCAGTCTATTGCGAGGGGGATGCCTCAGATTATTTGACAATAGAAGAGGATAATTAAGTATGTAAACACCACCCATGTGTTCGGGTCATGACATTTCACAAGAGCCCTGTTTGTTCTAAACATTTCAGGGAGACCACGTCTCTTCGAAGAACGTCTTCCCCGTTTCTTTACCTTAAACTACTATTTTATTTAGTCTCACAAGAGTTCTTCATCCCACACATTTCTGACAATTAGTCTAGAGAGAATAAAAAGAGGTGAGGCGTGAAGTTTTACGAAGAAGGAATTCCTAGTTTTATATGGGTATTGAGTGAACATAATGGCTTGAAGTCTTTGGCGTTCTAACAATTAGGATATTATGCGAGGACTTTAAACAATTTAATGACGTTCGTGAAGTTTCCTCAACCTTGAAATTTAGCACAGCAGGCTTGGCGCTGACCCGAAAGGCCATCGCTGAGATTTACTACCCGTTGCACAGGGACTTTGCTTTATCAATAAAACTAGACTACACTAGTGGTCACGTGGTTTTTGGCTTTTGAGCCGCACGGTGGCGTAGTTAGTTAACGCGCTAGTCGTGTTGAGCTATACTGCTGATGACGGGGAGATCGAGGTTCGAATCTCGCTCGGGTGAACTGGGGGTGGTTTTCCCTAAATGGTTTTCCATTCCCCCTCCACGCAAATTCGTGTTAACTTCCTCTAAATTCATCCCTCCCAATTCCTAATCCATTAGACTAATTAGTACTCAAACTATAACCCAAACGGGTAGCATGATGCGGTGTTAAATAAATCAAATAAATAAGTTTTAGGATTTAAGTTCACAATTTGTAAAAGATCATAAGAAAAATGCCCGAGGTTTACCACCCAAGGCTTCCCTAAGTACAATTTACAGCTGTACTTGTTTCTTTATTTAATTTTTGAGCCACCTGAATCGATGGTCAAGTGGTCTAATATGTTAGGCTCTAATAGTAAAAACAAGCAAGAATCTCTCAAGGCTCACACCATAAGATTTCATATAGTAATTATGCAAAGTTTCATCCATAAGTTTCTAGATTTTGTATCTACCATCTCCTGGTGGTCATGTGGTCTAAGGCGTTTACCTTTGAATCAGCTGACTCTTAGTAAAGGAGTTATCGCTTTGTGTGAATACAATCACTGTAAGATACAATCAAATAAGGCTGTGGAACGTTACCTGTGTCATTTTAATTTGTCAAAGAAACAATATTAGTCCACTAATTTGAATACGAAACAACCATCCAAACTAAACTTAAATTATTATTTCTCACCAGGTTTGGTGGCCGCATGATCTAAGGTGCTACTCTCGAAATATAAGAGACTGCTGATGACGAGGAGATCGTGGTTCGATTCCAGTCGGGTGTACTGAGAGTGATTTTCTTCCATAAATTGTTTTCTATTCTCTCTCCAAATAAATACGTGTACACTTCCTCTAAACTAAACCATCCTCTTCCTTAACACATTAACATAACTATTACATATGCGTACAACCCAACTCATTTTTTAACACTAATAAGAAAAGAGTTTACAAACATTTACACTTTTCGCTCCACTTAATTTTTTTTTTTTTAATTTCGCACATCCCCTCCTTGATTACCTAATATTTTTCAAAAATAGAAAAATTAATAAACCGTCTTTATTAACAATCCGACATATGAGCTAAGTCGTTAATGTGTCTGTCTATCGAGCTAAGGGTCCTGGGATCAATTCATGGCATGTCCGAAAAATGTATCTTTTGATGAAATTTGGGTTTTCCTTTTCACAGTGATTAATTAAAGGCCGGACTGGAAGTTGTGTCTGCTCTAGATTTAAGTTAGTTTGTAAGTCAAGTGATGATATAATCAGTCGGTGCAGAAAGCGCACTTTAGATAAATTCAATGAGAGCTTTATTAACACAATGTCAGAATAATTATTTCTTACGTGCCCAAAATAACTATAGGCCAGGTGGAAGACTATAAAATAAAAATAGGAAGGGTGTAATAGGATTTTAGTTGCGTTATTTTATAGATATTGAAAATATCAATCATATGTGACAGTTGCAGATAACATGACTTTACTTATGAATACATGATGGTAGATCTAATGGTGATTTTAGCAGTCGATAAAGTTCTTCCTATGAACATTGAGTTATGTTTGGGGTTTCATCTGTGTGTACCAAAGTTTGTTGAAAACTAATGAGTACAAATATTTCATGGGAAAATCCAAATGTTCAACGTTTTCCCCTTTTTAAAATATATAAGAGTCCACGAAATGAATAGCGAGACGACTGAATTGTATCAATTTTTAACGATTTCCATTCAGACTTTTTTTTTAAAATGCACTACAAATAAAAGGTCTGATTTGTATTCACTATAATTATTTGCATGATATCCAGAAAATCGTGAATTGTATCCATTTAATTGTGGCGCCACATGTCTGGTAGATGGCAGCAGTAGAGACTCTACTTAGCCCGCTACATGATTGCTATAGAGCACCGCTCTCATTGTGTTAATATATAAAAATATACAATTTTACTTATTGGTTTTTCTTTTAAAAGAATAATAAAAGGGTAATTTACAAATGAGTGATTTTTAAAAACCATTATGATTTAGTTTTAAATGGGCATATGAGGAAGCATTTCCTAAAATAAATTAATTTAATGATAAATTTGCGGATGTCAGTTTTGGGACTTATAGTCTGACTGACGGTATGCACCAGTATTTGCAGCGAGACCGTACATGGTCAGTCTTCCCGCCATTATTTTCATCAGTCCCAGCTCCTGCACGCCTTACGACTAGTTAGTGATTATTATATTGAAAAGTATGTTTTTTTTCTATAAAGGCCTCCTGGACACGTAGATCGAACCTGGGACTTTAAGTTTGGGTGCCGATGCTCTACCACTGAGGTGCATATAATTGGCCCCACCAATGAAAGCACTAATGGGCGATCGTTAGTGCGAAGTTAGTGCTGGTCAATAAAAAATAAAAACAATCGTTAATGCTACATTTTTGTGGAAGTTATAAGTTAAAATCATTGGTCGGGGCTGAGTTTTGAAAAATCGAAATATTTCAGAAACAAATTATTTTGTTTAAAATAGATAAATGGGGAGTGTTTGAAATGACAAATAACACAGTTTACTGTTTACTTTCTCTTAACCCCTCGGAGAGATAAGTATTGTGATCGTAAAATATCGAGTTTCATATTTTATAAATGTCGATATTTCTCGATCTATTGAAACTGAAAAAGTGGTTTTCGCGATGCCGTCTGTCTATCTAGAGCGTAAACATTTTACCGATCGGATTAAAATTTGGTAACTATGTCTTTAAATTGGTAAATGACACCTTGACACGGAAATCGAACCTGAGACCTTTGTTTTAGTACGTCAATGATTACCCACAGATCTATTTAGAAGTTGTTCGTTCAATTTAAATAAATTGATAGTCAGACGGTTATTACCGTGACTAACAAATATAAAAGAGTGGCCATTTTTTCCAACATCTTGGAACAGTTTGTAGGATACCACAGCGTGGTCGTTCGAGGTACAATCGGAGTGTACATTTAATGTTGTTAAAAACTCCATAGATTCTACTTGCTGCCCGCACTGGTGGGCAGGCCGACTAAATATTGAAGCAGTCTCGTCTTTAATTATGGAGAGGTCAGTGTTTTAATCCCAGTCGGGTGCACTCAGGGTGATTATATTCCAAGAATGATATCTCACTCTACCTCTAAACAAATACCGGTACGTTTCCTATCAGTTCTACTTTCCTGCTAGTGGAGTGGCAGTTTTTCCAATTTAGCGACTTTGTCGCTAAAACTATCGTATTTTATAGGTCCGAAACGATTGATTTTCATTTTCATCGCCTAGCGACTGGCGAATGATGACTGGCGACCTTCCTTAATTTCCTGTCAAGTTCATTTCCATTATTTTAAATTTTAATGCTGTAGAACTTTGGTTTTTGAACTACCGTACTGCAAGAACGCATAATACATTGCTTCGGTCTACAGAAGAGCTCTAAGCTATTTACACTAGCCCCATGGCTTCTTTGGTGCTGACTGACAGCTCACAGCTGACAGTTAAAAGCTTTGAAAAGTTACCAGACCAAATTATGTATCCCTACGCCGAACCAAATTATCTGCAAAAACATGTGTTTAGCAGCTGTCACATCCGAGAGTCAAAATTTAGGTATTATACCTAAATGTTGACTGTCAGAAGTTAGCTGTTAGCTGTCAGTCAGCACCAAAGAAGCCATGGGGCTACTGTATCTTTCATTCACAATCGTAACTCAGACACACACTAATAGTGGGTGAGTAAATTGTTAGATACGTATCTGATATTCACTTCAGATTAATGTATACATTTTTTGATTTGTCGATAAATCTGACGACTTTTAATTTTTAGCTTAGCGACAATCTAGCGGCTTTCTGGTACCAATCTAGCTGGAACACTTATATAGTCGTTGGCAACAATGTGGAGTGGTTCCCAAACTGTGGCCCACATGACGATTTTGGTGGATCGTGGAAAGTTTCTAAAATGTGATAAACCTTTTAATTATAGGAATGATCAGAAGACTCTGAAAGTCCAAGTTAAATACTCTATTAAAAAAATACCCAAAAATAATATTAGGCTTCCACAAACACACTTTAGTGCTAATCAGATAGCCAGAGATGAATTCATTACTGTGGCGAACACATACACCTTTCGGTTCTATCGGGAGTCCAGCCTAGAGTTCTTAGTTTAATAGTTACACCCACCGACCGAGTAGGCAAGTATTTAGAATTGGCCATAAAAGGGACACTAGAGCCAATCACCCCCCCCCCTCCTATTTCCCACCCAAAATGCATTATTTCTACAGCCTAGATCAGTCGGTAGCGTGTCTCTATTTTGATATATTTATTCTAGGTTAGATCCCCGGTATGACCGTAAAAATTATCATGGGGTGAAATGTGAGTTTCCCCTTTCATAATGATGAATTAACAGCTGGGGATTGGGCGTTGTGTCTGTCCTGGATTTAAGTTAGTTTATAAGTAATGTACTGATATAATCGGTCGGTTCAGAAAGTTAACGTTGATTGTATCAAATAAATAAAACATGATTAGGTTCCTAATATAAGGT
Source organism: Timema douglasi (assembly GCA_901482245.1). Taxonomy (NCBI): domain Eukaryota; kingdom Metazoa; phylum Arthropoda; class Insecta; order Phasmatodea; family Timematidae; genus Timema; species Timema douglasi. The sequence continues at coordinate 11,192 of CABEEJ010002278.1, read as the reverse complement.
ATGCGACGTTAAGACCGAAATTCAAAAGCGTTATTTAAAAATATCAGTTTCTTTGCTATAAAAACGGAAATAAAGACAACTCCATTCTATAGCTCCAGTTATGGTAACAGTGTTGAAACGTTGTGTTATATATAACATGTTAATACTACTGCTCTCAACTACGAATGACCCACATCACAAAAGCTCCTGTAGGCATAGATAACCGGCTAGAAAGACTATTAACCTGTCTTGCGTGATGAAGTTGTATCTGAGCATGTTTCATTGAATTGTAAATAGAGATAGTCTCAAGACTGCATAATGTGCAAGGAGGTTACAGCGTCTGGTTCATGTCAGCAAACAGAGGAGTTCATACAAGCGAACTAGAGCTCCGTGTGTAACAGGAACAACCACACATGCTCTATATTACAACTCACGGCACACTGAAAAAAAAGCAATGGAATTGTCAAAACACACCAACGGGTTTTTATCATTGAAAAAGTTTTAACATTATATTTAAATGTTCCATGGTTAACATTTTAATCATTGTGTTAATTGTTTAAAATTATGTTGATCATGGATTTAAAAAAAAATATTTTATTCTTCTTTATTTCTCTCGCTTTTTTCCGATATTCCCCCAAACTCCTGCAGCACACCCACTGACCCTTCGCGACACACCCCTGTGTCACGGCCCACAGGTTGAAAATCTAATCTTTTTCATCACAAGCATATTATGTGTTATCTCCGTCCCGCCCTCCTTCTTCCCCCTGGTCCCCCGGATCTGGAAAACCTTCAGGATGATTATTTCCTAGAATAGTTGTGACCCTTAGGGTGATTTGGTGGTGAAGAGAGTCTCAGTCTTCAAACCTAGGCCAGACTTTTAAAGATGTTATATTACCCCTAAAGAATATTTAGCTCTCTTTTATACACAAAAAATGACGGTACCTTTCTTCTAAATTCTAATTTATTCCTCCTGTCCTGTCAGTGTGAAGATGTGGATATTCTTGAAGGGTGCAAAAAAAAGTCACCCTCAAATGTTGATGTGTGCCCTAGATAGAATCTTTAAAGCATGTATGTGGGGACAAGAGTTAAGGTCAGTACTTTTGCTGATTTTATGGCAAACAATTTGTTTCGCCAAAATAAATAAATAATTTCACCAGTAGGAACATAGAGTTTAATTTTCTTTAAGTGGTGATATCAACACTTGTTGAATATCTGTCATGAGTTTTAATGAAGAGAAGATGTTGTCATTAAATTCCAGAACACCCTTGACAGATATTAAAGAAATGTTGAGGTCACCATGTGAAGAAAGGTAAACTCTTTGCTTCCACCGAAACTATATTTAACTTATTTTGTCAAAAAACAATCGTTCTATATAAAAATTGCAAAAACACTTCCCTTAACTGGCATCCTCTTCCCTCCCGGTTTAATTGCAGGCTTATAGCGGGATATAGACCTACTATTTAAAACATATACTAACCATTTCATATTTATAATTTATACAAGAAGTTTCGATAACATTTTAGTATCCAAAAATTGTTTTCAAGAATGTAATCAAAATAATTCTTCGTTTGTGCTTCAATTTACTAAAAGTTTTTATTTGTTTTTTTCCCTATGGCATTGCGTGTTTATACACTTTCAAAGAGCCTAAGCCTTTGAAACCATTATTTTCTAATTTACAATCATTATTATTATATTTCACTCTTTTTCGCTTAATTTCAAATAATGTAATGCTATAAATTGACTAAATGAAAGTTGTGTTAAACCAAAAGTCCGTGTTCGATCCACGCGGAAGATACCTGAGCTGGGGATCATATGGATAAAGGCGTTATTCTCGTCTTGTCTGGCTCGCCACTGATGGTGAGGTGAGCTGTAGAAAACCGGTCGGTTGTACTGTTTATTCCTTCAACGATTATCATTCCACTTCCAGGAAATTATGGTACACGTCCTATTAATTCTGCTCGCATTTTATTTGTCTTGCTATTGAAAATACACCACAGTATCCTGGACTGGTAACAAGTTGTGTAAAACTGCTTTTTATTTTAAATATAACAGTTTCCTGTGTCTTACTACTCATCCAGAATATACAATGTCTTACAGATGTAGAGCACTATTCTCTCATCATATACATAATTAAAACATTGTATTACATCCACCAAACAGTTGGTTTCCAGAGACTTGTTATTAATATAAGCCTGAAATAACTCCAGATGACGGGTAAATAAGACAGTAAGTTGGGATCTCAACCCTGTCAAATTTAAAATGTTGCTATTAAACAACTTTTCCCATATTTTGCACCGTTTAGGGGTAACTTATATTTGAAAATTTATTTATTGATTATATGATAAGTTATATACCGTATCATTTAATCAATTCAGACTGTGTCGGTAAGCATCATGTCCGGATCTTTTTCTGACAATTTAAGGGACTTTTAAAGTGGGAAGGAAGAAATGCGAGTTAAGTTCAGTGTTTTTGATATCTTTAAAGCAAACCATTATTTGTCGTTTAAATAAATAAACTATTTCTACAACAGAAACAAAGATTTTAATTTCCTACAACAGTCTTTAAGTATCTGTATTGAGCATTTAGTCCAGCTCACTTAGCGGGAAAACATTCATTTCTAAAAATAAATTAACCATCCACTTTCTTAACGTGATAATTAGGAGAAAAATCGTAGAGATTGAATGTATATACTTTGGGCTAAATCGGCTTGTAACGTTTACCTTTGAAAAAATCATTTTGCCAATCATCATTATATTGGTAGATTCAATTAAAATAGTTTCTTTCTTGCGTAAATTATAACAATATTGATTTTTAATTGTATCTGTCCAATCTGTCTGATTGACATGCTACAAATTGTCATAGAAAGATTGTTCAGAGCGCTATTTGTTCTATAAGAGTTTATCTACAACACCGATATAGTGAAATGAAAGCAGGATCCGATTTAAAACCTAAAAAAGCGCTTCTGAAAACAGGGGTGTTTGTTGCTTCGGGCGTGCGAGCGGTGAAGTGGCGACGTGGTGGGGGAAGCTTCTGGCAGCCGGGCTTCAAGCGTTTTAACGTGTGGAATCTCGCAGAAATATTAATAGTGGGCATATTAGTGACACATAAGAAGCAAGGGAAAAATGGCTATTTTTGACGATTCACATTGGCATGGTATTATTTGCCATTTTAAATTTTTAATCAGAACATTGATATTGTCTCGGTGTTTTGGGAACATAAATAACCTAAAAGTTAATAAAGGAAGATTATTATTTTTTTATTGTTATATTTAAAGTAGTCATACTGATAATGTGTTCATAGCATATGGCATCTTTGACCAGGAGATATATAATCTAGTTCAGGCACCTGTGTCTGTAGAGTCATAGCCACTCTGTTGGCCCAGGGTACACCATGGAGGTTGTAGACACGTCGTACCTTCTAATAGATGATATTATGATAGTGATTAAGAAGTTGTGGAGACAGAAGTGAAATACCAACTTAAGCCTAATAAAACATGTTCTTCTGACCGTTGGGATAATACTTTCGGGCAAAAATACCCATAGTACCAGATGGGAATCGAATTTGGGACCCCTTGTCTCATGGCTAAGTACACTGACCACTATACCACGAGGCCGGTTTCTTATATGTTTTAGTATAATATTAGTAAATTATTGAAACAAAAATGAGTAAATATATTAGAATAAAATATTCGTTGAGAATTAGTATGAAAAAGTAGTTATAAAGTTGATATCATTTGGACAAGACTAGCCAAACCTGCTGGACGTTAAAAAGTGATGGGATAAAGAAAACTATAGCTGATCGCACAATTATTCGGTTAATTAGGACGCCTTGGGCTCTTCGACTCCCGGTGATATTAGTAACGAGAAGAGTACAAATAAACATATATTGTGAAAAAAATCCATTTTATTATTCACTTGGAAACCAGCTATGAAGGGAAACAACTCGAAAGGCCGTCGGTCGATAATGAACCCTGGCCTTCAGAAATGTTGATAGAGCTTGTCTTGGCCACTATTGTACAGTAGAATAGGCCAACATTATGTTTAGAACATGTTGGGATTTCCTGAAACATTTATGAGGGAAATCACTTTATATGCCTTATTAAAGATTGTAAAGTATGTCATTAACCTCCTTAGTGACAAGGACATTCACACCGATACTACGATCTTGATATTATAACAAGCCAGAGCTTTATATAAAACTGCTTGGCCTGTCAAACTCTTCACGCCAACATGTTATAAGTCACTTAACTTCGATTGAATGAATATGAAAGGCGAGTATACATGCATGGTGTGTAAATATTTTATTAACTATGACTATTATATTCCATATCTCCAACATTAAGTTGTTCATGAATTGTTAAACCTTGCCTTTACATTATCTACATTTGTGACTACCATAAAAAGGTAGTGTGTGACACGCATTTTAAGTGACTAAAATTACTTTCACATATTCATATGTCGAATAACTTGGTTGTGTTTTTAATTATTATTATTATTATTATTATTATTATTATTATTAGCACCGCGTCTTACTACCCGTTCGGGTTATACGCACTTACGCTAATGTGTAATGGTAGGGTGATTGTGAGATGAAATGGAGGACCTATAGTTTAACGTGGAATCCGAACCACGGTGGAGACCTTGCATTCCCCACATTCACAAGATGTCTTGTCAGAGGTGAAGGAGGGGTTTGGTAATCAGATAAATCTTTGCCAGGACCGAGGATTGAACCCCGGCCGCCAGCATAGAAGTCTGACACCTTACCCCTAGACCACCAGGGCCATACAAAATAAACATGGACGAATAAGATAGAATTTAGAGGACGTGTACTCGCATTTGCGTGAAGGAAGAGTGTAGAACTATTTTGTACAAACCTCCTCAGAACACCCGACCGGATTCGATCCCCGATCTCTCCGTTATCGGCAGTCTAGTCTTTAGCGAGAGTGACATTTTAGACCGTTTAACCACCGAAGAAGGTGTTTTAAAGATTGATGTCGGGTTAGTATTTTAAACCTTGCTCTGTGACCAGTTTTTCTTTATTGCTTCATGGGGGAGAAATGTCACGCTAGAGTCTATTATTTTCTCATACAGAGGAAGTATTGAAAGCGTTGTCTAACCTTGAGATTATGATGGATCTCGTCTTATGTTTGATGTTCCCGAATTTAAAAAAGTGGGGCTTAACATTTTGTTGGTTCCTTAAGAGTATTCTGAAATTTCTCTAAAATTTTATTAACGATATAGTTTTAAACGGTTATCTGGGAAATGTTTCACGTGGTAGAATAATAATGAAAAAACTAACTTTTTTAAAAGGAAATATTGATATAGTTATATACTGACTATTGATTTTTAAGTATTTCAAAAATATCTTTCAAGATTTTGGTCAAAAAGTGTATTTGGGAAATGCCTTAAATGATAAATAAGAATCTGTTTTGGTTTTAATTAAAGGGAAATAATTGCAATACACACACACATACATATATGTGTGTGTGTATTGCAACTATTTCGATTAAAATTTATACTTGAATCATCTTTCACATGACTATCAAAAAATATGCTTTTTTTAGAGGAAAAAACGAATAAGGGGTGCGTGAGTACTCGAAAACTTGAGTTTGAGTCGAGTTTTATTATCTTCTCGATCATAGCTAAAATATTCTTAAAAAAATTGAAACTTTCGATCTTTTTCTTCTAAATTCATAGTTTAATAGATTTTATTCAATTCAAATATATAATTTCATAAAAAAAATCGCGCCCCTCAATATTTATTTATGTATAGTTATAAATAAATAATTGTACAATTCTATTAATTTTATTTGAAAATTCAAATTTGTGCTTTCCTGTACCTATCAATATTGCTCCATATAACTCTAACTCGAAAGAAAAAACTTGCTTTTATTTAAACTCGACTCGGAGTGCCAACTCGCACTGTACTAAATTTAACTAAATGTAGTTTACTAATAACTGTTTTAAAACATTCTATTCATAACCCCCCTCCCCCCCACCCACACTGATCACTTTTAGATCAAGCTTTTGTAACCACTCTCTGGTCTTTCGACCCAAAAAGTTTGTCTTGACATGAGGTTATCAGTGCATGAGTGGGCAACGGTCTAGTAATAGTAAATGGAACTAAAACGTTCTTTAATAAAGAGCTTCCATACACACATATCAAGCAAGAACAAATGTTCGTTTGTTACAGGGACTAAACCAGAACAGTTACGAGACGACGAAGAACAGCAGTGCCAACATTCAACCTACCCTAAGTTCTTGATCAATTACCGCTGAATACTTATAATGAATCATGTTACTATACCCCCCTCCAAAACCCTTTCCCCCTGATGGTTATCACTCATGCAATTAGGTTAAGTGGATATACTAGCGACAAGTAGGTATGAATGATCTATTTACTACCATGCAATAGTAACTGTTACATTAATTATTATAGAAATGACAGGTCACGTTGATTCAGGCATATGTCCCGGTACTTTCACTTTTTATAACGGATGAACATGTCTTGATTGATTGTTAGATGCAGTTCAAGTCTTTGTTACACGAAACATTTTGGACCAGAGAATACGAGTTAAAAACAAGGATACATTAATGGCTGGATCTAATAATTTGAGAATAAATACCCAAATTCGTGAAGGGTAGCAAACGATTGTGATTGGTATCCAAAATACTTGAATAGCTCTAGCCTCACGGGTGACCTGGCGGTCTAGGGGTAAGGTGTCAGACTTCTGTGCTGGCGACCGGGGTTCAATCCCAGGTCCCAGCATAGATTTATCTGATTACCCAACCCTTCCTTCCCCTCTGACAATACATCTTGTGAATGTGGGGAATGCCAGACCTTCACCGTGGTTCGGATTCCACGTTAAACTGTAGGTCCTCCATTTCATCTCACCATCACCCTACCATTACACATTAGCGTAAGTGCGTACAACCCAAAAGGGTAGTAAGACGCGGGGCTAATAATAATCTAGCCTCACGGGAAGATACCACTCCTTAATACCCGTCCGACTGTCAGCTATTTGTACTAATGAGGTGTGGATAAGGAAGATATAAGCTGGAGGAAATGTAGCCTCACGTGAAGATACCACTCCTTAATACTCGTCCGACTGTCAGCTATTTGTACTAATGAGGTGTGGAGGAAATGTAGCCTCACCTGCGTGGGGATTATAGGAAACCAGCCACACACGGCCAGGATTCGATCACAGAACTTCCCGTTGCTGTTAAAAACATACTAGATGAGACTGATGACTTAGTCCACGCACCCATTTGTGCGGATGATTTATACAATATACTTTTGTTTTAACCTTTTGGGTGCAAGCTCAGGTATTGACCAAATGACCAAGCTAAATGTTAGATACAGCCCTTGGTCATGTCAATTACAGAGTACAAGCTAAAGATGCATACCATTTTGCGATCATTAGCCTAGGATCGAACAAGAGTCCTCTTAATTTGAAGTCGAGCAATATAATCCTATTATTTGCTAATAAATGAAGTTTCAAAACATATTTTAAGAATTTGACAGCCATTACTAGCCACGTAAAATTAATATAGCTCAATTTTCTTACAAATTGTCTTTTTGGAGGTATTTTATCCTCTATATTCTCCTTATATATACAGTAGCCCCACGACTTCTTTGGTGCTGATTGACAGCTCACAGCTGACAGCTGAGGGCTTTGAAAAGTTACCAGATCAATTTATGTATCCCTACGCCGAACCATATGATCTGCAAAAACATGTGTTTAACACCTGTCACTTCTGACGGTCAAAATTTAGGTATATACCTAAATGTTGACTGTCAGAAGTCAGCTGTGAGCTGTCAGTCAGCACCAAAGAAGCCATGGGTCTACTCTAGTAGTAATCTTGTGGAAAGAAAGGCCTTACCAGATGGTTATTCGTAAGAAATAAAGTTAGCTTGTTGTGATTGTATGAGAATAAATTGAGAAAAAAGTAACTGAATACAATTAATGAAAAATATGTAGTGCTTTTTGTCTAAGGCTTAAACTATATTAAAATTTAATTACATTCATAGTTTTTCGATGACATTCTAATAAATATTGCCCAGTAAGTTAAAACTCATTTTTTGTATTTATGTCATAGATAAAATGCAACTTTTTCAGAAAATTGCTTATTAATGTGTAAATTAATGTTTTAACATCAAATGTTTTGATACAAACTCTTTTTTATTAATAATAAATAAATTCATAAATAATGTTCAAACCATTTCACCTTTTTCAAAACAGAAGATTCATTTAACTTTAGTATGAAAGACAGGATACTTGCTGTCCAATTTGCCAATGTAGGACAATTTGAAGCTCTTTTGCACATGCGTTTGTAATTTAACATCGTTAACCACTAGAATCTTCTCTATTATCTAATGACGCAGGAGTTTCCATTATAGTCCCGTGTATCTCCAATAGTTGTCATGGTAATATTATCGCTGTGTCTTATTACCTGTTAGGGTTACATTAATATATGATAATTATTTTAATGGGTGAGGGAAGAGTAAGGAAGCATTTTACAGATAATTTGGCCTCACTTGCTGACCGGGATTTGAACCCAAATTTCCCCATAATCAAGAGGCCAGTTTAATATGGTTGTGATGCCTTTTACCTGGAATGGGCAAACTAAGGCCCATGAGCTAGATGAAGGCGTGTTCAATCTGGCCCGTGGATTTTTATTTAAAAAATAAATCAAATCCACTGTGTTGTGAGGGAGGCTTTTTAAACACAACAAGACTTTATTTTTAAAAATCCATGTTGAAATCAACATTTAAAAACTTGTAGAATCACGCGGAACAATACATGGCATTGTTTACATCCTCACTCCATTCGAACAAGTGTTCTCAACCATGGAACTTAGGAAGAATGACGTTATATGCCTACTCACTGAGTAGGACTAGGATTTTTATGATATTGCCTATTTTTATTTCAAACCTATAAACTAGTTTAGTGTATATACATGTGTTTCATATGAAACTAAACTTATTTAAGTAGCTTTTATAGGACATATTTTAGCATACATCCGTGTTTTACACGATATAACATAATTTTAGAATTTTCGGTAATTTTAAACCATTTGATTTGCTATTTTTGAGTAATCATTTTCCATATTTTATATATATTCAATATTCAATATAAATGACATTTAATTTCCCCTGAAATACGGAAACAATATTGAGGAAAATAAAAAGGTGGGGGGAAGGGGGGTATAAATATTTTCACCCCTCCACTGTTTTCTTTTATACTGCATATTTGTTTTGTTAGACTTTCAGTTTGGCGTAGAAACTGTAAAAAGCTAAATTGGCTCTTTAGAGTTTTTTTCTCTCGTATAGGACATGTTTTTGGGTAATACCTTTTTATTTGCCCCAGAAATTGTAAAAAATATTAAGTGGTTATTCAATGTTTTGGTTTTATAGGTAGTAGAATAAAGAATTTCTGTCGACAGAGAAACAGTCAAACAACTAAACTATAATTCTTATATTATCTTTCTTTTGTTTCATGCATCTATTTTTTTTTATTACTTTTGCTAGGAAATAAAAAAATATTGTAAATTTTATCGTTTTAAAGGGCTTTTTTCGTTTGTTTTTGATGTAATAATGTTAGCTATTTTGGTCATTAATGCAATTTTTATAAATCATTTTCTAGTAATTTTTATGGCATAAAAATCGTAGCCCTACTGATGAGAATCTCCTCCTCGCAGTTCTAGCCAGATTATAAAACAATGCTGGAAGCTCAGTTCCCTGTTTCACTCAGCTCAGTCCCTGTTTCACTCAGCTCAGTCCCTGTTTCACTCAGCTCAGTCTCTGTTTCACTCAGCTCAGTCTCTGTTTCACTCAGCTCAGTCCCTGTTTCACTCAGCTCAGTCCCTGTTTCACTCAACTCAGTCCCTGTTTCACTCAACTCAGTCCCTGTTTCACTCAGCTCACGCCCGTCATATAAACCTTCTGAGCAAACTTAAACATATACTAAGCCACTAAGGTATTTATGATTGTTATATATTCTCAATCTAGTCATGTAAGCTTATTCATATCAGTAGTCACCCGCCTCGGTGGCGTATTTGGCTAACGCGCTTGTTATGTTGAGCTCGACTGCTGAGGACGGGGATATCGAGGTTCGAATCTCGGTCGGGTGAACTGGGGGAGGTTTTTCCTAAATGGTTTTCCACTCCCTCTCCCACGCAAATGCGGGTTCACTTCCTCTAATTCAGCCTTCCCAATTCCCAATCCATTAGAGTAATTAGTACTTAAAGCGTATAACCCGAACGGGTAGCAAGATGCGGAGCTAAATATTATATTTTTATTATCATATCATAAATAAACACAAATCTTTGGCCCCCTATTTTTTTATTTGCCCTCCTGTAAGTAATCTTGAACATCCTTGCCTTAGTTATACCATTCAACCACTAAAGCGGGTTTGTTGTAATAGTTGGTCACTCGTGTGTTTATAATTGGTTTGTACTGAACTATGTACAAATCTTTCGCCCGTTTATACAGGGCATAACAATATCTCATATTAATAACAATGATAGTAATAATAATGAATGAGACCAAGGACGTATTGAAATGATTAATCCCATTCAAACAATCAAATAACAACACTACATTAAAAATCTGTACCAAATTAATGAATGTACAGGAAATGATATGGCGATTAACTTTCGGGAATGATTAATTACTTTTCAAATCTAGTCTTGTATCCACTTCAGTTGTCACTTGTTTTGAAAATATTTTGAGAAATCCTTCCCTTCACCTCTAATGCGTCCTTCATAACGCGCGTCCCTGTCATTTTAAATGTGCCATCTCAAGCGGATCTGGTTAGAAGGCGCGACCATTATACATTTTTTTTAGACTTTTATAACTAATCGTTGGCCGACCGGACTGATTCTCCGAGGTCTGATCGTGATTCGCTGTGAGCGAGAGGGCGCCATTTATCACGGGGATTTGCACACAGTCAACTAACATTAGCTTTACACTAAGTATTTATAAGGGGTTTATTTGAAAATTATAAAAGGTAAATAAGGATAAAAAACATTCCCTCACGATATTCTTTTTTTTTTAATACATACTTTCTATTTTATTTATATCACACTTGGGATTATAGGTTTCACATGATTAGTGGGACGTTGTAATTCTGTTTGCTGTATTATTCACGCTTCATTTTAGTAACATTATTTTGAAAGCTATTTACTTGTCTGTTTTTATTTGCAATTCTT